>OZ026600.1:4208160-4225660 GCA_964020085.1 Micromussa lordhowensis | reverse complement strand
ACACACCAAGAACTTGGATTTTCAAGTGTCGTTACTCGAATGGAGACGATTTACTTGAACATTAGAGCGCATCCACTGCCCAAAAATGTCAAACGTCCACTTCCGGTTGCCGTACGTCGCATTTGCTTAAGCTCCCTAAGTGTCCGCGCTACGCAGCATCCTTACTGCGCAATCACATTCACACGCCACGTGCACAAGCCATGAATCGAAGATTTGCGACGCGATGTATTAGTACATTTATCTGTTCAAATATCTACAAAGGTTTTGACGAAGAAAAAAAATGGCTTCCTTCAAAAAAAAATTCAAGAATTACTGCTACCTTGCTTGGTGGTAGAAATTATAAGGGGACGAAGTTTTTTCAGTGCTTTACGAGGATTATGCTCCACAAAAGCTTCCATTTTAGCACTTTCGCTCTTTTCTCTCGAAAACAAAAATTCTAGCGAATGCAAAGCTGATTTTGGCGTCGATAACATTTTAACACATGTGAAAAATACGAGAATTTGCTCAACCGACTCCAATAGACATAAATAAAGTTGACATTTACCAGGGAGGTTTAGGCTTGGATGACATACTTCGATCAAAGACTTCAACAAGCTATTCACTAGTGAATATATCATGAAAAATGTCTTAACTGTCGCACCTTGACTGCAATCTAGGACCAAGATTTTAAGTAACTCTACTGAGAACCTGAATGGTTTAAGGGAGACAAAGCATTATTTTCATGGACAATAAAAAAAGCATTCTATATTCACGTTCTGTACACAACGCCAAACTTTGCCAAACGACGTTCTCGACGCCACTTGGCGCGACTGATAAAACGCCTTGGGCATGCGCACTATGTACCCTGTATGGATATTTTACTTCCGGTGGCGTATTAGAGCCGTCGCGTCCTGGATCTTAACTTAGTCCCTATTACGCAACGGATTCACTTACACAAAATATGCTATAGATCGTTTTCACTGTCACGCAATAAAAAAATAAATCGAAAACCATTCAGTGGATAGAGTCAAGAAATTGTGATCTTATTGGAAATACGTAAAGAAGACGCTTCTCCGAGTTTTAGGTCTGTGCGTTTACCCAAACCGCAGATATTCGTCGCAATGTTTCGCAGAAATTTACAGAGCTTAGTATGGAAACGCCATGTTGGTGCACATCAGATGTGCACCAACATGGCCGCCGGAAAATAGTGTAAACATCTGGAACTTACTTTGGCCATCTAGGCGACTGATTATCTGGACTTAACAAACAAGCATTTACATAAGCACTTTTCCTAATGCTCTAACTTCTAAAAAGGCTACAAATCATGAGATAGGTGTATATTTTTCGACAAATGCGATCGCAGCTTTGTGTCACGCACCGACATAACTCTGAAATTCAAAATGCTCTGATTTCCAGACGAAGCACGCTATTGAGCTGTAAAATTGTAAACAGATATAAATATACGTTCTCTTATGCCCGATGAGGATAAAAACTTTGGTGGCTCTTTAGTTTCGGATTTTAGAAAGCGATGACGTCACGTGAAAACGATCTATACTAGGATAGTTTGTCTCCGTTGATTGATCTTTGATATTTCAATCTTAAAACCCCGGAGACCATGCTGATTTATGCGAGCCAATTTTTCAAAATCAGACTACTTTTCCACAAGCTTCATCTCTCAAACGAAGTCCGTGACTCCCAATTTTTTCATTTTTAAAACAAGTAATTCGTTATCTGTCCGCAGTAGAAGTTTGAAGAAAATCTATGGAGTTGAACATTTTCGCGCCAACGTCCTTAAATAACGCAACCTTTACAGGCTGTGTCTGAGTTGTGGGCCGAATAAGAAGCCTTAACTCAGGAAAAGAGAAATTCAAATCACTCAATTCTTACTGAAAAGTAAGACAAAACAATGGTGCACGTTATGCGCGTAACACAAACGCTGAATTTTTAGTTTTTCTTTACTGTCCTTTTCTTTTGTTTTGTTTTTGTTGTTTTTTTTTTTTACAAATAATCTACACACAAATGCTGCATGCAAACGTTAATTATCAAATCCTTTCCGACGAGTCCATATCATAGAACTATTCTTCGAAATACCTTTTAGGTAGAAACACACAGTTTTGAGTTTACAAGACATGTTTCGGATGACCAACATCCATCGTCAGTTGCGAATACAAGTGAACCGCTAGTCTACCTAAAAATTATTTCATGTCTGCTACTAGTTCGAAAATCTTCGAAATACAGGATGAAAACTTCTCCTCATATATCTATTACACTTCAAAACGTTGCGTAAACGTTCTGCTCCGAAAATGAAAAAGAGAAGACAAAAGAACATGGAAACTGATTTAAAAAATATGTTCGTGACGATTACCTCCAGAGAGGAAAGACATAAAAAAAAATTAGTTAAAAAATAGTAAAACGCTTTCAGTGTGTATAAGACCTCCCGGGTTAGTGTCGTCAAAGTGCAGGCGCGAATAATTGATAGTTAACCAGTTTGCAAAGCAAAAACAAATACTTTATATTTGCCACCGTGTGGTGCGTGGTGCGCAATGCCCAGCTTTCCTATTAGATTTCTGATAAACAGCCAGGAATTAACTTACATCTTGAGAATTGATTTTCAACGCTCCGGACCGTGGGAAAATAGCCTTATGGTCATGACCCAGAATTTTCCATTTGCATTTGAGTGCAGGTCTTGACCTAAATTAGTTGTCTATTTATGTAGTTTGAAAGATGTCTTTATACAGAGGAGCACGATTTGCACTCAGTGCAGTTGTATTGTCTTAGTACTAACTTAAAGTACTAACAAATGCCTAATGACTTTTTGTCCCCCAAAAAAAAGATAATTTTACGCTAACTAAACGACTCCAACCCAGTCTCGATCTTCCTAGAAAAATCAGGAAGATTTTTTTTAAATGGATATGATTTTGTTAAGTTGAAATTATTGTATTTCTATTGACAATAAATTTCTTTTTGATTTTCATGTTTTTCTAGGAAAATCTATGGAGGGTAAGCGACTTTATGACATTTTCATTCCAAAAATTAATGATTTCTACAAATTAAACTTACTGAACATAAAATTTTAAAGAAACTGTCGAAATCCTATTCCACGGAAATAATATTTAGCTTTTTCGTCCTTAGATTAGTCTAGAACATTTACATGTATCCGATTAATAAACCTGAAAGACAAATTCACAGATTTTTGTGACTTGCATTAAAATTTCAAACAAGCAATACAATTTTAACAAATTTTTCTCACTACTATCTTTTGCGAAAAAAAAAATAAAAAGACTAAACAAATTTTCTTGTGAAATTAGTCTCGCATTTCAGACTCTGGTTTTAAAAAGATTTTTGGAAGCTTTGTGATATGTACACATACTTGAATGTTGACAATATGAAGTTAATGTAACAATCCGATTTGCTTTAGCGTAACCTGTAAACGTGACAACGATAACAAATCCCGGAATCAGTTCTTAACTTAATACCTTGTACGCGGATTTTAACACAGGATGAAAAGCTTGAAACATCGAAATGCAATTAAAGGCGGAATAGATGATTTCTCCATTTGAAAACAGCACGGAGTCATGTAAAGTACTGCATCGACATTGCTGGCGCTTGTCAAAAACGCCGTCAACAATGTTAATTGACATACCAATCAATTTCTCATCTGTCGTGAAGTTCGCTTATTGTCAAAGCACCAGCGGAGATAAACAGGATGCAGCTCTACGGGATTGTTTATTCTCTCCGTACACTCTATTTCCCCTCTAGCGTCATCTTTTCCTTTATGTTTATTTAGGTGCTTAGCACGTAAAAATCTGCGAGCTAAGAAAGATCTCAGTGATCGAATCATCTGATAAGTAACCCCGTGTCATTCTGTCCAAAAGCCACAGAGATAGTCGTCTGTTCGCCATTTTCAAGCAGTTTCTGCCATAAATTACGCACCAACCTCATAATTCAAAACATACTACCGTAACTTACTAAAACAACCATCTTTAGGGGAAAATTTAACGGCAGTTAAACGTAAAGTAAAGAACAGTCTTTCGAGCGCCTGTTATGAAAGGTTAAGCTGAAAAAAGGCAAGAATAGATAAGGTAACAGCGACGAGTTTGTTTTCACGAGTAGGTACTCCACGCTGAGAAAAAGCAATGAAACAATAGCAATAAGACAAAGAGACGAATTAAATTAATTATGCATCCATGGACTTACATAATAACAGAGTCATGATAAAAAGGCATCCAAGATTCCTATTTTCTTGAATTCTATAAATCTTTGAGTGAGGCGGTTTGTTTTGATTGAACATGTGTACATGAGTGAAAATGAAAACGAGACAATGGATAAAATCAACTTTTTAACAAAACAAACATATATGACCATACAATTGGGAAGTATCTAAGAAAGATAACCACAAACAATGTTAGGGACTATAGCAATCTCTTTCTGCAATGAATATTTGCTCGAGTTTTACTAGAAATCGAAAATAACGTTATCACAAGCAATCCAAAAGTCTTTAAAAGCTCACGAATTTATTATAAGCAAGGGATTAAAAATCCAGCGAATGAACTAAAGAATAATAGAGTTGACCTAATTTAAACCTTTGGTTTTCGGAGAAGAACCAGTGTTGCCAATGGTAATTTGGCATGGAGGCATGAGGGATTCCATGAGTAAGTGTCTTTTTTTTTTTAAGTTAAAGTCGATTCTTGGCATATAAAGCGGAGAAATAGTTAAGGCTTACCTTGGTCACTATCATTTCTGAAGTAGTGCGCGTGAACCGGGTTGAAGCAGAGAAAATAAAGCAGTATCGACGGTATAAACCGCATTTTCAATCGCCTGAGGACTCCCCAGATGTGTTTGAAAAGACGTATCGTTACGAGACTACCAATGACAAAAAACTTGTTAAATAGTTACAACTTAGACCTTTGGCAACATTCACAATCGATACCAACGACCAGCAGAGAGGAGTTGATCGAGTCACGAACGTACTGTGACAAACGCCTGAAGCACTTTTTGTCGAATTTAAAAGCTTATCTATCCTCGAACCATAAATTTAACATTTGACTTTGATGCTCTGAAGCGCAAAACAATGAGCCTGGGTGACGTAAAACGTTGACCTTGCGCCTCCCCTAATACCTCAGCGCATGCGCAAAAAGGATAGTGAACTGCAAACTCGGAAATAATGTCATGTTCTGGTAAGTTCCGTTTGTCACAAATGGACTTTCTTGTCCTTAATTAAACCGACGCGCTTGCATCGTTTTTAAAATGCTCCATTCTGCGAGGCAAATAAAACCTGAAACACTTAGGTTATATTTGATTGACAAACATTAAAGCGATAAACTGAACCAACAACATTCATAAAATATTTATAAAGAACTTGAAGGAATCTTCTTTCACGCACAAAAATATACCCTGCTCAGTCAAAAACAGCGATACGTAAAAATGTAAAAATGGTTGTGTTTGTATGTTTAAACACAACCTGCAATTGGTAGTGAAAATTAGCAATTTCAATCTCATACTTGTTGAGCCAAAAAATAGAATTATTGCATACGTTGCCACAATTTTTGTTGTTTTTTTATAACAACAAAAACAACAACTGCACATTGAAACAGCCCACAACAATTGTGCGGTTTGGAGGTCACTGCTTATTACATGTACATCAACAGAGATCGTAATCAAAGCACGCACCATAATATTACATTATAATGTATCAGAAAAAGAAGCGACACTTTCAATTTGCAACGTCGCGTGAAGGTTATAAGTGTTGAGAGTTGATTCGATTTTTTTTCGATGGGAGCAAAATAAATTATTCTCGCCATCAACCCAAGCTTTATAGATTATTCGGCAAAACCAATCAAGGGAACGTGACCTTTATAAAAAAAAATGGAAAGAAAGCTATATTTCTTCAATTCATTCTATTAAAGCCGTATCGAGTGATGTTTCCAACTCTACGTCGATATGTCGTCAGGTCAAATTTATTCCTGTACCAAATAGGCTTCTTGCATAGTGCAAGTACCATGTTTACTGAGGTGCGTAAAGATAATGGACATAAAGCTTTTTAATTTTTTTAAGGAAGTCTTAAGCCTTAAGAAAAGAACTTTAACTTCCGCTCTCTCACAAAATACCTTGAATAAAGCGGCTAGCTTAGAATCTAACCATTTACTAGACAATGTGGTTGCAATTCTGGCTTCTCCGCTCGGGATAAGACATTTAATATTTTAAGCCTCAACTCAATGCTTCCGATTCACTTGCGTTTAATCAACGTTGAACATATATAAAAGCTGAAAAACGGATATAAAAGAAAATTCGATTAAAGTAAGCGTCTCAGAATTTGTTATCGTGAGTGATATCCGACAGGTACACGAATGATAATTTAAAATCGCCTTTAGCTGGGCGACTCACGCTATCGCAAATGGGGAACCACCTGATTGATTTGTACTTAATGTTGGCATAAACGGGAAATGGATTCTAGGACCCTTTGATATGTTTTTCGAGTATTATTTTTACTTTAAAAGACTGACATTCACTATGTTAGAAGACAGAAGCCCGGGGTCTGGTCTACGACAGAGACTATTTGACCAGAAGACCTTTGAGGTGGAAAATCACGGACGAAGTTTCATTTCATCGCATATCGAAAATTTAATTTGTTTACAAATGGACCCTTTTACACAATGAGTTATCGTATGTAATCTCCCGATATAAAAACCTAATCTTTTATGCTTTTACAGCGAAATGCTTTATTTTGACTCATTTTAAAGAAAAAAAAATGCATAAGCTCGGAGGCTACATGTAATAGTAGCTACAAAAAAAAACAATTATCAGAACATAGTTTAATTGTCAAAAAATCAAACACAGATACTCCCAAGTAACCCGCAGGCAAGTCCAACCAACCATTTCTTGGTATCGCCCGAAATATTTCAGTGATAAACTTTAGATCGCACATCACAAGAGCAGGGGTCTTTTCGTCCATCTATACGAAAGATGCCTTAATTTGCGTAATATAGGCATTTAGTGAGACTCCCTTCCGCTCGTAAAATTAAACGACTCAGTAATGTTTCTTTTTTATTTGAAGCAGACCACACAGCCGGCTATAAAATGTGAAAATGCTATTTAACACGGAACCGGAATAAGGTATCAGGTGGTCCGCATGGTTGACTTATGCTAAATTCAACCAGCCAACGACGTAAGAAACAGACAGATGTAGCAAAAGTTGCCCATGTACACACCACGGTACTGTGAATGCCACATCACAGGAGACGCAATCTAGTCCAACATAACAACTTTACTTCGAATAAATGAAGACTTTGCACATTGCGTGAAATCATGTTCCATGCTTGATTTCCGTGCCTTCAAAAGCACTTTGGATTAGTTTATGGACAATGAAGAAATTACTCTCATTTGGTTTTGTGTCTTATCCGTAATGTCACGCAGCTATTTAAAGCTTGATACTTTTTTTGTTACTCAAGTTGCGTTTGACGCGTAGTTTGTCTATTAAAAGAGATCATAAATTGTGGTAAAATACACAGAGACCACTTTGTGAAACTACTGAAAGCTTCAATAGAAATTTGCTTATTCAGTCCCTCTGACGGAAGCTGTCCTTTCTTTGTCGGAAACTAAACCAACAGCACTCCGGCAAGCGGCCAAGGTTCCTCTAACAAGTCTTATATAAAAATATCTGCAGCGCACGCCCTGTTTGGATTAATATTTTTACTATTTTTACCAATCATACAAGACGAATTGCGCGTCAGGCGAATCAGCTTGAGTTCATTCAAGAAGCAATGTGGATAAAAGCATTGTGTTCACTTTCCATAGAAAACGTCCACAAGTAGTGAATGAGAATCCGCCGAGAGAGTACTGAAACTTTCGTGGAACAGTTTATGTATTAATACTCGTAGCGATTATTGGAAACGCTGCTCCTGCAATTTATCCAGAATTTGATGTACTCTGAGCAGTCACAGTTTTTAACCGGCTCTCAATCATGCTAAATGACGCGCAGACTTATCATAAAAAGTTTTCTTTTGAATTTCTTACAAACACTATTCTTACATGGTGTGTTTACATTACATTTCATTACATTACATTTCTTAAGAAGGAAGAACATCAACAAATGCTGTATTAAATGACAACTTTGGCTTACAAGTTTTTAAACGAAAACCTGATCAAATCTAAGCTTACAAAACAGAGCAGATCAGAAGTTGATAGAGCACGAGGTCTGCCAAAGCAACATTGCAGTGAATTTTGTTCCCATTTCGTTTTGCTTTCTTGGCCTTTTATGCATAATTCTATTGATTTCTCCCTCTTCTCTCTTTACATTTGAATTGTAACATTAAGACTTATCATAAAACTATTTTTAAATATTATTTTAACAATTTTCTACCTATTATTTTATTTGGTAGATTTTTTAATGTTTTGAACAAATTGAAAGAATACTGCATCTGAAAGAATACTGCATTGAAAGAATACTGCATCTTAAGGTGGTTGAACCTTGTAGGGGATGTCATGTCCATTTGTTCTCACACCTGTATATATACTTTATATACAAATCTTGAAATAAATAAATAAACAAATAAATAAATAAGCTTGTTTATTAGATCTCTCAGTTAGTACGCGTGCTGTGATTGGTCAATTTAGCGGGCCGTGTTTTATTGTACGGCTCGCTAAAATTTGAAGCTGCTTTTGTTGCCAAAATATTTCTTGATTTATCGCCAAGCGTTCTTAACGTTTCTAGCAAGTAAAAGTTTAAAACGTTCTTTTACTTCTGAAATTGTGTATTAAAACCTGCTAACGACTTAAGAGTCAATTAACGATTTTTTTAAATCAACTCGTTTTGCTTTCGAGGTGCGTCATGAATTTGAAGCCGTTCCACGTGAATAGAAATCGTTCCCGAACCCGTCAGACACACCTCGTTTTCTCGGTCCGTACTGTAAATTATCATATGACCCGTACGGCCCCGCGCGCAATTTCCTTGCAAAACCATAAGAGAAAAGGTCCCGTATGAGGGCCGTACGGGTCTAAGTGATAGGGCCGGAAAAACACGTACGGCCCTACTAGAAATGCGTACGGCCCTACTAGAAACGAGTGCGTCAAAGTTTGTTCTCTCCACAATGAGTCATGAAAGTGAACATTCTGAGAGCGAATTTTACTATCCAGGCGAATTGTCTCATGCAGAACTACTTCTTCAGTCGCCAACTCACTCCGAAAGCAAAGAAAGAAATTTAACACTTCTCGCAAATGAAGAAGCTCACACCTCTCTCAGAAACCAACAAGCAAACAGGCGGTCAAGGAAACAACTTTTCCGGATAAACTGTCCAATAATTAACCTTTCCAATAAGCAAACAGTCGGCGAAACTTCTTTCCTTCAAAGGCATCAAAGAATTAATCGTGGGTCAAAAGAAAGAAAACCGAAGAAGTAAACAAAGTACGATATAAGCTTAAATGTTTTCTTCGAGTTTCAGAGTTTCTGGGAGAAGTTGGTTGAACCAGAAAAATCACAAACATACCTTGTGTGCAGTAGGATAAACTGCTCTGTAGTTTCTACGTCAGTTTTATTTGAAGAGACAAAACTGAATGCGAATACAAGTTCATCCAGATAAGTATAAAAACTCGCTTGTGTTTAACCGTGTAATTTTCACTACACCAGCAAAGTCGGCAAACCCAGGCACTGTTTGCAGGAGCCAACATGTGTCATGAATATTCAGTTGCTCGGTTGTCCCTTGTTTTAGAGAATCCAAGAGGTCGACAAATAGCTTGAAACGACGCCGACATTTTCGCGAGTCTTCAGATGAAGATTTGTAAACAATTTCAGTGAAGCGTGAAGCGACCTTTTGTCACTCGCTAAGTTTTTGATGGCTTGACATATTTTTGACAGCTTTATGTCAACTTTCTGTTGGCTTTTTAGCATGAACAAAAATGAGAACGTGAATTGTGTTTTTCGATGAATTGTGAGATTCTTGTTTGACGCGAAGAAACTGATAATGACAAACTTTTGTTGTAGAAACTTTCATGTAATTGTTCCGCGCGCGCAGCCGTCTGATCTTATGTAATCGCGTCCTATTTAGGCTCGAACAGAATTTTCAAAATTTTCAACATTAAGTGGTCATATGATAAAATGCTTATTGACTGAGTAAGGTCGGGCCGGACGGGAAAATATTTGGCTCTCGGTCAGGACGTACGGACCTCGCTGCGCTCGGTCCGTACGCCCTGACCTCGAGCCAAATATTTTCCCGTCCGGCCCTCCCACTCAGTCAATAAGTACATATTACGGATCCTCGTTTTTCCCCTTCGATTTATGGCCCGCACGCTTCGCGTCGCGTTTGGGAAAAAACTCGGTCCGTAACTTACAGTACGGCCCTCGAACTCGGTTAGTAAGAGGTATAAGTTCGTCAAGGAACGACTATATGTTTTTCCAATTTGGAAGTTATCTTTCCTGATAGTCGTTTGATAAGGTCAATTCCCAGTTTTCCTCGGCCATTGGCATGATTTCGTCTATCGAACTGATTTTAGCTGCACAGCAGAAATTAGGTTTGTCATGAATGAAAGACTTGATGCAGTTTTTACTTTAAAAGGAAAATGTCACTGTTTAGTAATTCATGGTTTCTCATGCGTTTCGAAACAAATATATGGATTTTGGCAGTCCAGATCACGAACACAAGTGACATCATTCACTAGCGTCACCCTTGCTTCTGTCCAATAATATTCTAAAAATAGTTCATGACAGGTAATCGATCGAATCATTTGTCTGTCTGTCTTATTGATTGCTGCAATGCAAGGCAAAAAAATTATTTCGCCGTAAACGATACCCGGTGGTGAATCTAACTAATCTAAACATAAACAAGGCCTATTTCATCCAGCATCGAGACTGAATTTCAATTATGACAACGTACAGTGTTCACAACTTAACTCTTTTCTTAAAATCTAATTAAAAAAATCAATAAAGCTCCTTTATTAGTATATTTTCACAAACATTTACATGTAAACAGTGCCTCGATCAGGATAATGAGCATTTCTCTTTGCATAATTTTCTTCGCTGTTAAAGTAATAAGGCCTGCTTTCAGAGAAGATAAATGCAAACTGCACGTTTACATTATTTGTATTCTATACTGATAAAGCGATGGCTGGAAATCGTTTCAAAGAATGATGAAACTGACGATAAACCTCCATACTGAGACAGATTGCAGACTTCAATAGTAACCATTTTGATGAAAAATATATTATTGCTTCTGGCATGTTTTGATGTCTAACTGTTAATAGGATTTTGAAAGCAAAACTTCTACACTGGTATCGCAAACCCACCGTCAACGAATGAAAGTGTAACATTGTTCAGTTCAACTATTTTCACAAGCATTCGTACGTCAGACCAAAAAATGTAGTTTATTTTAAAACGCGTAGGCCGAGGTTTTATCACAGCATCAAACAAAAAACAAACCGGTCTTAAAATAAAATGAAAGTAAAAATAATGACTAAGACAAAAATAAATACGGGCTAATGTCAGTTCAGAATGTTCTAGTTCTGATTATATGGTTGGGATGTGTTATAAACACTTTACATATTGATTACTACCATGAGACTGACACAATTATTAAATATTTGAATGGAAAGGTAGTCTATCACGCTTAAATATTTTGGTCATTAAGTTTATTATAAAACTGACATTTCTATTCGATCTATTTGTATTTGAAGTTTGTACACAACGAAACAAAATTAGTTATAAATGTAGTATTGTTAGTTCAGAAGTTTCTAGTAAAAGTAAAAATGTTATGGTTAATTTATAAATCAGTCAATTCGGGAAATGCGGTTGCCGTGAGAAAAAATAATTAATTGGAGCACTCTAAAGATACCTTTTATTTTCCCGCTAAAACATTATAGACAAACAGTTGCAGATTTTAGTGAAAATATGCTGAAAATTTGCTAACCTTTGTTGCGATTCCAAATCGACACACAAAAAAACCAATTATAAGAATCAAAAAAGCAATAGGCAACAAATGAACTTCTTTTCTACGAAGCAACTAAATTAAATTGAATAGCCAAAGATTTTATCATTTTCTATGATGATAAAATCAAGTGAAACTAAATACATATTTCTTGGCACAATGGCACACGTTAACTCTAAGCATGCCCGGTTTCTTATGCTCTTAGCACCGTCGACTACTTAATTCCTCTCGGTTAACTGAAGTAATTTTAAAAAGATGCAGAACTGCCTGACTTATACTTCCGTTCTGAGATAGTAAATCGATTCTACGTTATCGATAAAACGTAACTGATTTTAATAAAAAAAAACTTTCTACAGATTAGCGTGACCGGATAATTTATAAACAATAAAATACTGGTTCCACTATGGCCTCCCGCAGATTTTATACATGGTGTGCATCGATCGTGATGTCACCTCTTCATAGAAATCTGCTTCTCGCTGTTGAGCCATTTTGACTCAGTGCGGAGAGCATTGAATGTGTGGTAAGAAACAAAAAATTATCATATCTCATAACAAGGAATTTAAAAAGTTTCTGTAAAAGACGAATTTCGTCATGCAATTTCTTCGAGTTAATTTCATACACGGCCCACGGTATAAACGAGTCTGCTGCTTTACGTTTCAAATGTATTGTTATTGTTTGGAAATTTCCGGTGTTGTGTTGTGTCGGAACTCGTGCAGTCCCCTCAAAATAGAACAGATTATAAAGGACGATATGACCGGTCTAACCAACTGAATCAAAACAAATCAATTAAGAGTAAAGCGGCCACAAGCGGGAATTGCAGTAAACAGAGTGCAACGAAGATTTTCCTAAAATTTTTTAAACTCATTTCATTAGATCCAGAATCAAAATCACCTTGCAATAAAACCTACTGGAACAGCTTGCATAAGATAGGAAGCATTTTAATTGGCACTTATTGCTCCACTCGACCTGCTTATCAATTTCGATACAAAGTGTCTACTCATCGTTTAACAGGTGGTTTGCTTTCCACGGGTCTCCTCTGTTAACATCACAGCTGTTACGAAAAACGACGTTTCTAACACTTACGAGCTTTTATGACAGCTTTTAGTAAGTTGGTTTTGTTCTGTATGAACATTCGCTCGAGCTAAGCAAAGAGCAAGCAAGTTAGGGGTAGATTTATAAATGTCTGTAAGTAGAGACAATTCAACTTTAACGACAAAAAAACAAGCCAAACCTTTCGGAGAAATTTCGTGTTGCGAACTCCTTGCCACGAGAGAGACCAGCCAAAAAGACCAAATAAGATACATGGTTACTTCCGGCTGTCGTAACCCGCAATTAAGGATGTGTTCTCGTCCATGCCTTTTGGCAGGTTCCGCACATTTCATACTTTGACATAGTCGGGTAACTGAATCCGATTGATTTTACTGGGTTAGAAGTAACACGCAAAGACGAAGCTCCCTGGAGAGCGATACCTAACGACTTTTGCAGCTTCTGCGATCGTGTTGTAGACATTCATAGATACACTTATGCTAATCCGGTTCCAGCATTTTAAATGGTCGCTATCAAGCTGCGACGAAAGCAGACACAAATCAATGAGCCTACTGTTAACGCTCATCAACAGTGATAATCATTGGCTCATGAACTTTAACAAAACATTTTTGAAATAAATTATTTGGGCTCTTGTATCGTTGTATCAAAATTGTAAAAGAACAAGAATCGGTTCGGCAAACCTTTCTCTGAATCAAGAAAAATAATTCAATAAGCGTTCAAATCGGTTGTACGAAGGACAATGTTATCGCATGGGTACGTCCTTAAAAACAAGTCGATCATTGAGGGAAAATGTTAAATTTTAATGTCATTGTTAAAGGAATGATTGTAACGACAAAATATTTATCTCGCCAGAGATGCACCTAATTCTTGTTCGAACAAAAAATGGAATATTCCAGTGTGCCAAGGCGTAGTTAACTGACCAGTCCCTTCCAATCTCCAACTATTGAGCGACGTATTTTTACGACATTTGCGTCAAATATCTTTTCTTCTAACTTTTTTCTGTTTGGTTATTACGTCGGTGTTTTCTGTAATTAAATTTGAATTGATTGGCCTAAGGAAAAGGTTCCGACAAAAAGGAAACCAAAAACGTTTGTGATTTGCGAATTAAGCCAAGTTGTATTTTTCTTTAGTTATTGAGAGAAAAAAAAACTTGAACTAGGTGTAAGTTGCAATTTTTGCTCCAGGACAGTTTAAGAACCCTGCTGGTTCGTTGATATTCTCTGCTAAATATTTGATTTACTACTTAAAAGAAATCATATTATTTTTATTCCCAACTTGAGTGATAGACTTCTCTTAGTCAATTCCGTATAGGTTATCTGGAAAAACTAAGACATTAACGGTCTCCTAACTGTCGACAAGACACATCTATCAAAAACATATCATTCCCTTCCGTAAAGCGATGAGGTAGATATCATCTGTAGAACAAAAAAAACAATATTCACACCGGAATGGATTGAGAAACGTTTAATTAGCTAATTAGTTATTAATTTATTACTTGAATAAATAGTCACGGAAAACCACACGCCACATAGACAGCACTCCGTGTAACCGAGTGGAAGGCAGATGTGACATTCAAAATTTTTCTTAAACCAAATACAAAAACACCACAGCAAGCACTGTTATTTTATTTTTTGAGACCTGCCAGGGTGAAATCAACAACAGCACAAAACACTCACGAACGATGGCATCGTTATTGCAAATTTCTCACAGGGACCTGCCAATTGCTAATAACAACGTGCTAATTTTCAACAAAGGCTTACTAATTTTCTGACTAGGGACGGCTAATATTCAACAAAAACAATCCGGTCTGCAATGGGCAGACTGTTTTTGACAGGGATCGAAAAAAAAGAACCACTCAAAACAGTTTGTCAAGCCATGCTGGATACAAACTGGCAGAACCTCATTCAGTATCAATTTTTCCTATACCCAGCATTTATAATTTATTGTTATTGTGACTTCACTCTGGAGTATGAAAAATGTGACCCGCTGGCATCAGTGATATGTGATAATTGAAAAAAGGAAACATGACTCAAGTTGTTTTTTTTAAAGGCCAGAATATTATGACATAAGACAGAATAGAATGTGAAATACAATTGGAAACATGCCTGGCACACACAGCTTTTTATTAGAGGACCTTTTACTTCCAACTGAATATCAGCAACTATCAACTAATACTATTATTAGTCTAAAACATCCCATTCGTTTTTCTTGGGATCAAAAGGTAATATAAATACTTTCCACAAAGGGACAGAAGAAACACTATGAGAACGTGGTCGATCCTGTGTTTGAAATTCTACAGCGTGAATTTCAAAAAGGAAAACCATTGATCAGTTATTTACTTACTGACCCAGAAGGAAATATTGGCGTTATTTTGGTGGTTTATATAAATACAATCTGTATAGTGGTTGTCCAGTAGCAAAGATAGGTATTCATCTGAAACTATAATAAAGCTTCATGCTGGCACTCGCAAACTCGTATGGCGCAACTTTTTCATGATTCATGTGAAAGTGCACATGTTGATTCTCGTGGGAAATCTTAAAACAGAGCGATTCTTCAGCTAGCATACAATGATATCACCGGTGTTTTGAGACAGGTTTCTGAAATGGAGTCTCACTTGCCTAAATTCTTACAAAGTAACTACCAAAGATCAATCCTCAGTATTAGAAATGATCTTTTTCATGCAGTCAATTTTATCAGCAACGAGAATTTTACTGTATTATTTAAGACCAACGACAAAACAGGGAAATAATAAGACAATGTAGACAATATTTGAATAGAAAGTTATTCGTTCCGTAAGTTGTTATGCCTACCATTTGTTCCAATCGTTTACAGCTGGTTTGGTAGGGTTCCAATATCAAAGCTCAACTTCATAGGGTATAAAAATTTCTTCAAAAAAGGGTTCTAAAGGCAACCACCATACTCCATAAGTTCAATTTTGTCGTAGTTCAAAGCGCTGTTTTACCTTCAGTTTCATCTTAAATTACAAGTATTACATTTAGGAACAAAAACACTCACATATCAAATGGTGGTTTTTTAAATCAATTTCAACCTTGTCTAATTCACTAAATCTACTCTCATCTACAGCCTCTTGGCTACTATTTCCTTTCTATTTTCCAGCAGTTATTTTGAAGTTCAATTTCATCTAAGACCACCTTTCACGCAGTCGAATCGCTTAAAAAGCGAGATTTCTACATCACTATAAGTTGGAAGCATGCAGTTTTCTGCAGGCATTCTCCGCAACCATTTCGAGAGACTTAGCGTGATGATGGTGCATAAAAGGACACCGAAGAATCCACTCTGGGTAAGGAATCCTCGGTTCCTTTGATTCACCAGGATACAACTGATCTCGGATTAATCTTTTTAGCGAAGAAAAGCAAAATCCGTCTACATATTTCAGAATCCAATCTTGGATATTTCTTTAAATCCCCCTCTAAGATACATTCAGAGACACTGAGAAATTGAACTAAGAACACAAAAAAAACTAACATTAGAGCTGCAAACTACGCTCACCATTCACACCACAACTGAACAAAATGTCTACTTGTAACAAAGGAAATGTATCATACAGTATATTAACTAACAAATTGTAACTCAGTTAAGGTTACTATGCACCTTCAGACCGACCATTTTTTCGAAATTTTGATTTTTAGGTTAATGTATAGGTCTACACATGAACTTTCATCCAAAAAAAAAATTCTCAAAAATATTAAATGATGGCGGAGAAAATACGGTTTTTCGTTTTTACCGGAAGTAAAACTTTCGTGTCTGATTGACAGGCTGTAGGAAACCTGTTGACGTATATGCAGTCAACCGTGACACTAAACACTAAGGGTTGATTGAAGATTACGCGGGAAAATTTCACCAGGAAGCCAACGGAAGTAAACTTTCCAAGCGCTGATTGGCTCAGTTATCTGAGAACCCAGTTGACTGTGTTTGTGGGCGAAGTTTGTTTGCGAAGCAGGAAAATTTTTCAGCGCTGTTTTCTCGAAACAATTTTTTCACCAAAAGGGGACATTTTAAAGAGCTACAAGTCAAAGGGAATTTGTTCTATTGCTCTCAAATTTTGACAGTAGCTAGTTTTACATAGAAACAACAAAAACGTGTCTCCGAATTTTTTATTTCAAAATACTTTTTTTTCGAGAGCGATTTTTGTACGATCAATCCACATTTTCTTTATCCTATTTCAAAAATGTTCTGTAACTTTTCACTGAAATTGAATATGGCAAATCGGAGACACCTTTTTTTAGCGCTTTGGCCCCGGAAGCGGAGGAACACATTAAATAAGCGAAAAACAAAATTCGCTTTGACAGGGAGCGCTCAAAAGGTGATTTAGGCGCTCGCATTTAGGAGTCGTGAAAAATTCGACAATTCATTTTGTTTCAAAATTTTTGGTATAGTCTGATAGCCAGTCCTATAAGCTTTAATTTGATATAGGGGTTTAGATATCTACAGTTTAAACTGGACGCGCTACATCGCTTGCACGCGAGACACCCCTGAAGGTGCATAGTAACCTTAAATCACTCGAACTGATAACCAGCAATTAATTCCAACTAAGTGTATGG
>OZ026600.1:4155660-4205660 GCA_964020085.1 Micromussa lordhowensis | reverse complement strand
AGTGTGCTAATAATAATACGCAGCGAGTTTGCCATGTTTACTTACTTAGACGGCATTTAATAATAGTTGTTTATTTAATTTCGAAATCATTACGAAATCGCTAAACAATAATAAATGCAAAATAATAAAGATAATACTTGAGAAACACTAATTTTATCGTTGTATTAAGCAAACAAACTACACCAATTAAAATGTTTTTACAGCTATAACTATGTTTTACCTCTTCTCGGGATTAGTTATGAGAAAATGTAGACGAACATTTGGGGTGTTGAGTGTGCTAATAATAACACGCAGCGAGTTTGTCATGTTTACTTACTTAAACGACATTTAATAACAATAAACTGCCTGGGAAGATAATAGCTCCTAGTAGCGGACAATACACCTGGAGGTAAGTAATGATATCCCAATTTGTCTGGTCGTTTTAAAACCTCCCACCACCAGGTAATAGGACCGTGACCTGAAACCTAGTCAAACATACTGATGTTACATACCATCTGTCCCAGTCCCTCCTCAATCGTACCCCACAGCAGCCTTTCCGCTGCCTCCTTGTGTTTCCAAATTCCAATTTCAATTGATTATATATTTTTCTGTCAAAGGCGGTATCGTTAATGGATGAACGAGGACAGCGAAAAATGTTAATGAGTGACAGGAAACTTTAAAATGTCACAACGGGAATCTATTTCCACAGCAACCCCTTTATTACCGAAATCCTAAATTAATATATTTGCATTCTTTTTGTACTTTTCCTTTTCTTTTCACAAACCAAGCTACAAATATGGTATTCATAAGCTGTACATTTTCCTTAAACCAAAGCTGACGCGTGCAGACGAGAAAAAAGATCGTTAACACATGTATGTTATGGGCTAATTCCAAACAGTAATTGGACGTTTTTCGCTTAGAAAAACAAGAAGCACAAAGGTGTCAATTACAAAAGAGGAAAAACTAGTTAAATACGTCGGTGACTGATCGTTGAAAGGATAGAAAACAAGAACCTTGGGTTGCACAACAAAAGGTAGGTAAGAACTGAGTCTTCGTTGAGAAGCAATTATACCTATTTCTTCTACTAATACAAGTATTTCAGTAACAAAGCTAAAAAATAGGTAGTATGTTTTCTTTCGTGCATTTACGAGCATTGACAGCGACGAGTTAGAGTAAAGAGTAAGCTGTTTCAGTAGCACAAGGTCGACAGATCTTTGCCTTGCCGTTGAACTCGCTACCAACATACGTGTTAACCCACTTCAGAACTGAAGCCATTGCTGAACAAGCGGATGCACTTAGTAATTAGCCGTAGATTAAATAATTTCAAGCTCATTTGGAATGGAGTCATAGTTCCACAGTTCGGTACTGAGACATTTTCTAAATGAGACTTCAGTTCGTGCTTGTTTCCACCGGTCCGTGATGGAAACCAGTGCTAATTTTTACACACAGGAGACAATTTGGCAAGGTTTGAATAATCCTTAACTGATCTACCGTTCCAAAGTTGCCATCAGGAGCGAGTCTGATGGGGCTGTAAAACCAACTTGCCAGAGTTTTCCATAAAAGCCAGATCGACTTATTCCTCTTCTAAGATCAAATATATCAATTAAAATGTAGGTATCATACGGTGCAGCGAAGGCGCAAACATTCTACAGACCGGCACAATACTAATTCTACTATGGCTTAAAGACATTTTAGACTCTCTACGTTCTCTTTGGTGTTTTATGAAAAAACTGAATGGAGCCTTAAGATGATAACTTCACTTGGCAACTGAATCTCGAGGCCTTGTTTCATGGCAAGAAGAATGACATATGAATACTTATTATTTGACATTTAATAAGGAATAAAAAATGCATCTGTTATTCGCTTGGCAGAGATGCTTATTATGAATGGCCGAAATGTCACAACATATCCACAAACATCAAATTATATGACCGTGTTAATTTGACACAACTGATCAACACCGCATTACATGTACTTCCTACTCTAAAAGAGAAAACAAAAAACGTATTAAAAATCCCAATGCAACCGAGATTTAAAAGGTTTTGAGATAACGAAGAAACAAAGAAGTGAGGGAGCGAATACTCTAGTAGAGTTCTATGGAATCGTCAAAATGAATACGAGGGAGATTCCCTACCACTCGCACACCGAAAGCGCATGATGTATGGTTTACGCAATGGATTTAAAAACACTGGTTATAAAGTATTCGCGATTGAGCGGGTTCCACTCGTGAGATTTGACTCGGCGCCCATTCATAAGCTAGAGGAGCCATAAACACAGGTCAGAATTAACGGAAGACGCGAAACTCCTAGGAGCATGTAAATTCATACTTACACTTGGGAATTTCGGAGTAACACTGTTTCAATGTATTGCGGAAAATGCTCCAGCTTGGCAAATGAAACTAGCCTTCCATTTACATTCTAACCGTTCTAAAATTTGCTGGAAAACCACCGGTTGTCAAACTTGCACAAAGGAAAGACAAAAGAGGGACAAGGCACTACAAGTGTATTTGTGAAGAAATCTAGATTCTTCAACTTATATCCAAGTTTGCTTACGATTCAGACGAAGCATTTGCAGGCAAGAATGAAGTGATTGTTCAGCAAAAAATATTGGTAGGTTAAATTCTGTTCCTAATATTTCCAGCAAGAATATTGTGGCTCAATTCTACCATTGGTTCCTTTGTTTTACATTCGTTATCATATTTTATCATAAACCAGAACAAAGGAAACCAAGGCTAAAATTGATTCACAACTTGGTATATTTAAACAGACAAGCAAGGTCATAATTATACGGTCATTCCGGCATTCTCTCCAAAGAGCCGTCTTTACCTCTGAACCTGCGGTGCTCTAGCACGAGAAAAAGTTGGCTAGGGAGACATGATTTGATTTGCTAGTCTATTTCTTCACAAATTCAACGATGGTTTCATTCCCGAAAATATCCATTCGATTACAGCATCTACAGACCTTCAGGTGAAATCAAAATTCTAGCTAATTCTGGGTTTAATCGGGCTTTGAACAACCCGGCCCGGAAGACAAGAACCTTCTGTTGCACAACAAAAGGTAAAGTACAGATGTGTCCTTGTTAAGAATCAAGATTATACCAGCACGAACTTTTTAGACAAATAATCTACTTAGGTTTAACTCTGTTTCCAATATTAAAGACAATAAATATCCGGCAATAAACGTTATGGTTCAATGCTACCCTTGGTACAATCTGGTATTTTGCTTTGGTTTACATTCATTATCATATTTTACCGTACACCAGAACAAAGGAAACTATCATATTGTATCAAGGGTAGAATTAAACCTGATAAACAATGCATGGAAACAACCAACAACGGACAGATACGGTCCTTCACTCGGGTATACATTCAACAATTTAATATCTGGCAAACCTACTTTCCTCCACACTATTTATGGATCTGTCTAACGTACCTAGAAAATACATGATAGATACATGAAAAACGCGTCTTTTCCACTATCGAATATTTCAGTTTTAAGTATCGTTGGGATGTTCTGCTAATTCCACAAATCAATTTTACAACGTCCGAATATCAAATACTAATAATACAGTGATATAAGTCTAGCAATTATTGAGTGTCATTATTTTTAATTTACTTACTGTAAAGATCCTTTTTGGTCAAATCTTTATGCTTCTGAAAATCCTCGCCGGCACAAATCCTTGAGAAAGCGGAGACAACCAAAATTAAAATAAAGCACATCGCTGAATTGCCAGGAGTTTTAGACTTTCGTAAAAAAAAAGTATCATAAATAAGGTCTTTAAAAGTAACAATTGCTTTATGATTATGACAATCTGTTGCTGTGATTTGACAAATTGGCGTTTGGTGAAATTGTCTCGCGGCATGGGATCGCAGTAAGTCTGGCCTTTGACGAAAACACGCTTTATAACTGTAAGAAATGAAAAACACACTTTGTGTGATTTCGGTCCTCATAAAGGTTAGGAAAGTTGTGAGGAAGTAAGTGAAGGACTCTTTCAACAAAGTTTGTCTCAATTATTTTAAAAGGGGGGCCCTCGTACAAATGATTGTTATCAAAAATCATTGAAACACCGGCGGAAATTGTCGTTAACTATCGTAAACGTTTAGGAATGGTCGGAAACGCAAAACCATCCACCGCGAAGTTAATGACATCTTTAGAAACCATTCAAGATCAAAATAAGAATTCGGCAGATCCTCGGGAAGTCATCCATCTTCTCACAGTTGGAAGCAGGAAACGTTTTTTTAACTATGCGGGACTAAAACACGTATTAATCTTCAAAATGCTCTTAGAACTCACGGCGCGATACGGCCAATCAACATTGCACCCGCAAAAAAGTTGTATTTCTATTTATCACTTTTCATAATTACTAGAAAAAAGCCTGGAGGACGATTATTCATTATGCACTTTAAAATACTGCTTATGTGAAAAAGTTTTATGCGATCCGAAATGTTGAATTTTCAGCCTTGACAAAATAAAACATTTTACAAGGACAGTTTTCTCTCATTAATTATTAAGCTTAGCAACCTTATTTAAATATATTATTTGGTTGGCGCCGCGATCTGGTAAGATGAATCAAATCCCGTGCTGTGATTGGCTGTCGGAGCAGGAAAGATGCCCGGGATAACCCGCTGTGTCCCGCGTGTTAAAAAAGTGAGTTTTCACCTTTCGTAATCTACGCTTCCCGTGCTTCCTTGCGGCATTTATTTAAGACGGTTTTGTCGCTGAAATGTCACACTTGTCATGGAATCCACCGAAAAAGAAAGAGATATTTTAAAAGGTTTTTTGCAGTCTGGTAGTTAATCTATGACAGTATACATAAATGTTTCACATAAAACACGTACTAAGCTTCGACGGTTTTGTCTTTGAAATGCGAAATACTCATGAAAGCCACCGAAAAAGAAAAAGATGGTAATAAGGTCAGTATTTTAGCATTCTGTCAGTTAATCTATGACAGTAGACATAAATGTTCAAGAAAATTCACGTGAACGCATGCGTGGGCCTGTCAAGCACTTCAGAGATTATCTGACTGCTTGAAAAAAAATTATAATTCGTTGGTATAGGTAGGATTTCAAACTCTATCAGAATACCTGTCGGCAGAAAACAGACAGGAGCATTCTTTGTGGCTTTCGACAATTTAACCTACTACAGACGTTATAAGGAGACACTCCTCGCCAGAGCAGATAGATCTGCTATTTTACTGAATCATGAGAAATGTAGAAAGGTGACTACTTTGGAGGGTGTTGTTTCCCGCTTGCTCTCATATTTTTACGATTTATCACAAAAATTACAATTTCCTCGATTGTGATTGGTTTAAAAAACTCGTATTTTCCACTAATTCACTTGCCAAGTTGTTATTGGACAGTTTGTTATCGTTCAGTTTCTTATCGGACAGTTCAATCCTATTCAACGTCGTAGTAAACTACAACGTTGAATAGGATCACTTTCAAAGTTATAGTTTGAATCAACCAGTCTCAATTTCAAAGCGACATGAATAGCAAAGCGCGCGAGTGACGTCATGACTCAGACAAGACTCAGACAAACAAACCGAAATTGCAGACAATTTTGCTAAAACACTTTCTAAAACAATCGGTGTTCCTAAAACACATTTTTGAAACGAAAACTTCGCCTAGATTCCCTCTAGTTCTCTCAGAACACGCTGATGTTGTATGAGCCTCGTGGGGGATATAATCATTTGCATTCTATTTTTAACCCTCGCGCTCTTTGCTATTTCATTTCACTGACAAACGAAGCATAAATGGTTTCAGAAACCATTTATGCTTCGTTTGTCAAATTTTCCCTTTCTTTTCAGTATAACTTGCTTCTTATTCTTTTCTCGTAAATTTTAATTTGTATGATTACTTGGTAACAAGACTTCGTGTCGTCCAATTCGGTCTGTAATCATACTCGTGATAAACAAATCGGACTCCCGCTACGCGCTCGTCTGATTTTGCTATCACTTGTATGATTACAGACCGAATCGGACTCCACTCAGTCCTATTGCCATTACTTATGGAAATGGAAACTTAATGGTAACACTTAGCCAATGAACGCAGGTGTGCGCAGTGGGATTTTCTTGGAAAATGCAAACGTCTGTTGTTTGAGTTTCCATAGATATAATATTTTGCGCAATGCTTCTTTAACGTATCTTGGTTTCTTTTCTTTGTTTTTACACATTGCATTGTCATCGACCGGCGCTGGGTCAGGCGTTATCATCCAAACTCATTACTGAGGTATGTTGTAATGGTACAAGAGCTTCAGGTTTGTGTCAATCTAAGGTAGTAAGAGCCAGAAGGGTAATAACTGCCGATGCATTATTCAGGTTTCTGTAGCATGAAATGGCTAGGGGTATTGCTAAGTTCTTCCCCTGCACTGAGTAGTTTACCGCGTCCCTCGAGGTTGGAAGAAAACTTAGTAGCATGTGAAGGAGGTGATTACGCCACGTTTTCGATGAGATTTGAGAAAATGGAAATACGACGAACCACTAGTAGATAATTTTCTTAAAAATTTTTCTTAAAGACAAAGTTGTATGTATTTTATACTCATATATGTGTGTAAATGTAAATATTCCGTAATTCAGCCTATGGCTGCAAGGTGTTTATAATAAAGTATCTATCACCATCCACTGTCTAGAAAGTTTAATTTTTCTTTCAAATCAAAAGTAAAACTAAGGCGAAAAAAGAGAAAAAAAGTCGTAAATCAGACATGTAAACACCGCCACGGTTATCATTTCTTTAGTTTAAGCTTGATGCATCATTAATGAGGTATAAAAAAAGGTTTAGAATGATTTTCAAGGCAATGACATCTCCTACCTGATTTAGGTTTGCGTGGTCACACCGCGAATCAACGCCATACACCATAGACTTAAATCGGTAACGTACACTAGTTTGAAAGCTTTTTACTTATTCCCAGAAGAGGTCAATGTCGACTTCCTCTAAAAAGTCCTTTAAGCGCGCCGTCAGACACATGTAATTAGTTTGTTAGCATTGGGCTAGCTTTTATCATTTACCTATTTGCAGTGTTTGCACATTAGCATTAATTTAGAGTTACAGACCCTGTCTGTCCTTCTATGTAATCAATTACAAGACAATTAAATTAGGTTACATTGAATACATTTATGCAATATTATGGGTATTTTTAAATTTGGTTTCAACCAATAATGGAGGGATTTTATGGCCTCCTTCAAATATGTGATGCACTTAATTTCAGTTTAAAAAAAGCCATTGTGTTCGAGGTGAAAAAAAAACACTATCTAACATTCTGCCACCGCAAACATTTCAGTAACTCAAAAACGTTCAGCACGATTCCAACTTTTCGGAATTATCGTTTCAAATTACAGATTTCTATTTTGAAACTATAATAGCCAACCAGTTATGCCCACTTATCATACTGTGCTAAACGTCAGTGTAGAGTTACCACAATTAGCATTTGTTTTGTCTTCATGAACTGGTATGTTAGACACGCAAAAAAAAAACCTTCAACCGAATCATCACAGAAAAGCAGAAAGACCTTCCTGACTGGATTGCAATAGCGTGAGATCCAGAATGCAATTTAAAACAGCAAATTGACGTCATTCATTAAAAGACTCACGGAATTACCCGTAATCTACGGGGTTTTTGTTTGCTTATTCTGTCGACTGCATGATTTATCATCGAAAGGCAACTTGCCAACTGAAGTGAGTTTTTACTTTGCAGTATTCAAAACCTAAGCGGGGACAAGAAAAAGTAGAGTTTGACTGGAACTGAAAAATTATCCAAAGTTATGCCAGGTAAGTACCTGTATGTTGTCTACTCAAGAATGAACTTAATATACGTAACCAAAAATACTGCAAAAGCTTCTCCATCATAGGTAATTAAAAAAGCCGTAAACGCAAAGGTAAATACGCTAGAATAAGTTGGGAATTGACATTTAGCTTAAGTCATGACTAATGCAATATTTAAAATGACTTGAAATTGTACAGTGCTCTCTATCTTCTTAGCAGTAAAGTGAGCATCGAGACACAAAACACCTTGCTTTCATGGAATGGTTCTAGGAAACCCGAAACCCGAGAAAAAATGCTGTTTCAACCTAAAACTTATATTTAATCTGATGCTTGACTGAGACATGATAATTTTGTTTATTTTCCTTGTTTTTTTTTTCTTTCTAAATCGGTATTTACTAATTTAGTTCCACTCTTTGCTTCGACTGCTGAAAAGCAATTATTTCAAATTAAATAGTTCGCACATGCAAAAGCAAAACTGATTTATACACCACAACCATTTTAGCTACAAAAAAAAAGAAAAAAGTTATTTGTGCCAGATCTATATTCCACTTATTAACGTAGAGGTATCTTGTTTTATCGCATTGCGCCCCATTACAAACAGGTGGCTGCATAGCTCACGCATCGCTAAATGACTGCCTTCTGTCTCCATGCATGAACATTTATAAATATTAGCGATTCACCCAATTCTAATTTAGGGGATTTTTCCCAAAATACTCCAAAGCATATTGAGCCAAAGCATTTTCTTCTAACACAAAAGCGAGTTTTTTGACAAAAGCCGCAGTCGCTAAAAAGACTGCTTGAAAACTTAGTATCTTTATAAAAACTGAATTATTGACACGGGATGCGACAGGAAAAGTTACTCTGGAGCCAAGTTCCGACGCGGTTTTTTAAATCTCATTCGCAATTTCAACTCTGACGAAACTACTTCAAATTGGGGCAAATCATTTCCATGGCTACCTTTAAAAATCGAAGCGCACCTAAACAAACGCAAATCGATCTCGTTTTATTAAAATGATTATTTTCTTATGTAAACATATTTTGGATAAAACTTCAAGAAGGTTACAGTAGGGTTCAAATGAAGCCAGTTACAAGGAGACAATAAAAGTGGAACATATAGCTAATTACAACGTAACAAAAAAAGGAGATATACTAATTAAGGGATGACGATAAAAATATTTAACTTGACATCTTAATAGTCAGTGAAAGATTGACTTCAGCATGAATATCAAGCACTCCCGGATTTTAAGCTGGAAGCCGGTTGTTTAGGATGAAAAACAATGTTGAGAACCTAAGCTCGCCAGACTGTTCTCCGAGCTTTTAACCTGATGAAAAATATGGGAGTTCTCATCAGTGGAGAAGTGTTCCCGGGATGCCGGTTAGTCTCGACGACATAGTGGCATCACAACCTGAGCCTGCAAAAGAAAGCTAGCAAACTACAAGAGATCGCAGTGACTCGGGTATGGTGAATTTTCCTTATCTGCTATGTCGACGAGAAAAACAGGCATTTCACAACACGAATCTAACATTTTTATGATATAATAAGATAAGTGCAAAATAGAGTTTATGTTTAGTTAATAATAGATAAATAGACACAAAAATAGACTACCGCCAACCTTTCGTGCTTGAGGTGGTTTCCTTTTTTTTTTTTTTCTTACCCTTTACCCTATTTTATTCCTTGTTTAAGTTTCATCCAATTTCGTAAAAATTCAGCCAAGACTCCTTATTAAGCATTAGCAATGATGCGCCGCCAGGCTTCAACGAGCGTCATAATTAACATTGATCTCCATGCATCCGCTCTCCGTACCTTACATCGCTACCACTGACAGATAAAGTGAACGAAAGTGTTTTTCAACTTCACCTTTTGAATATAATTTGACCCTATCGAACCTGAATGATACTGCTGCTTAATAATTTGCTGGTGCAAAACGTCATGACACGTCATTACTGAGACACACCGGTGACATCTACTTTACCTTGGACTTAAGGTCGGAACATAACAAAGTGTACACACTGGGGTACTTTTTGCCGAGTGAGGTCCCCTCGTGTGAGCTATCCATTTAGGTCAAAACATCCTCCATTCGAGACAAAACAATGGTCCCTGCAACAAACTGGTTTAATTGCAGGTAACTACATCGTTAAAACGAAAACTAATGGGTAGTGTTTTCGTTTTAAAAATTAGTTCCACTGTGACGGTCTCCCGATCTATTCCAATTTATGACAATTTCAATAAAAGTCTTGTGTGGAATTTCTGTTGATAAAAACATTTTTTTTTTAAGTTGAAGTACTCGACCGACACCTAGATTGTTTTACTACCGCAAATTGACACTTGTCTCTTCTATTTGGACTTACTCTGGGGAATCGTCCAGACAAATCAACAGCAAGCCGCTAAGGCTTATGAAAAACTAGTGATTTGCATGTTGGGAAAGATAACAACTGCAATAAAATAATTAGTCGATATTCGCTGAGAAGTTTGAGAAAGGGTATCTTTTTTTATGCTGAGTGTCAAATTTCAGTCAGCTTTGAACTTACAGCTTTCAAGACGTGAAAACAAGCAAAGCCCGAGTTAGTGGTCTTAACTGGAATTTACACTTTCTCCAAAGCAAACCAAGTAAGGTCTGCGTTTATAGCTTTTCTCATTATCTTAACTATGATTATCTGCAAACGTTCCTCATGCGTCTACACAGCGTGCCATCGACTTCGAGCCTGTAAATCTTAAGAAAAATGTCTTTAAGAGTATTTAAAAATATGAATGACAAGCACGGCATCACAGGGAAGAGTATTGACAAGAATAATCCTGTATATTTCCGACAGTATCGTAATGGAAACAAAATTAAATTAAAAATTACCAGGTTCATTTCCACGACAGAAAATCACTCTCAAAAACCATACGTGCATACAATGCAACTTTCTAAGATTCGTATATGTAAAAGGGACTTCCTATTGTGAACGAGTAACTTGTCAATAATGAATATGAGTCTATAGATTACAGATATATATAAAACTAAGCAATTTTTGAAGGCGAAAAACCACTTTGCTTAAACACTGTATTGCGCCAGAGTAAAAACAGGTGGCTCACTGAAGGCAGTTTTGCATTGCAAAATTAACACTTCTGTCAGCCTCGTTGCAGAACTTAAAATGATGAGCACGTTTTTTCAAAAAGTACTAAGACAGTCTCGTAAAATTTTATGAAAAGCTTTCTCTCTTATCACTCAAATGATATGGATCCTTCGGTGAGTTAAGACAGACTTACATCTAATATCTGTATGAATTGATATCGATTTCACGGAAGCAGACACTATCGAACTTGTAACTGAAATTGTCTATTGCAGTTCACCGCAAAGCCGGATTTAAAATATCTATTAATATTATATTATGATTAGTCTTTTACAGTCAGCTTTTCCGTGAGTTGGTATTTGAAAGGACGCATTATAAAACGTCACACAATGAAACAGTCTTGCTGATCGTGTTAATATGTTCCTTTGGAGAGGATTTAATAAACTTTTCCCTTAATACAAACGTAGTATGCAATAAAACGCTCTGTGTATGGTAAATGAATTCAACGATATTAAGCATCTTGAAGCATAAAACGATAAAAAACATGAATAAGAAATACATGTAAGCCTTTTCGTACGCTTTCACAACTTGTCATTGCCCAAACTACAAGGGTGCGACAAATCCCATGAAATGTTACTTTCAACACATGTTTCATTCGTTCTGACGCAAGTAAATTACTTCTGAATCAACAAACACCAGACTATTCTCCGATTTTTGGAATGGGTATTGAATCAATTCAAATGGAGCTTAGTGCGTGATGAGTCTTCATAGCTAAATTGTGGAAAACGTTCAGCTCGCTTGTAGAAAGTACCCTTGACATAACTTTATTTTTCAATTTAATACTTGAGAAACAACCAGTCGCCTTGAAAACTGGCCAACAGCACAAAGTAATAAACCTTTTCAAAACGAGCTTGATCGCTTACCAAGTCAATATAAGTGATATAGACTTCAGGCTCAGTTCCAATAGATTTTTATTAAATTTCCCTAAATAATTATGGATTTCTATTCAACCGAAACGTTGTTAAAATGACTGGCGGGCTCTGTGTTTTGAACAATTTTTCCCCAAAACAATTGCAGTCAATCTTGCTTAGTGCTTTTTTCGGCTGAAAGGAGATGCTTTGGTCTATCGCTGATGCATGCAACATACGGCAACTGCAGGTGAGAACGTTTGAAATACTCATTTGAACACAAATGAAGCGCAAAATGAGAAAAATATATTTTCTTCACTTAGCAATCAACATTTAGCCATTTAACTAGAAGAGCTTGCGCTTGTTTTCCGCCTGCAATTTTGAAGAGTGCAAACATTTCGCGAATATAGTGTTGTTTTCTGTCCACACTAAAACTCAAAGCCGTCGTTTTCAAATTCCTCCGATTTCAGGAGCGTTTTCAAAAAGCTCCGTTTTTCGTGACGGATTAGTGTGGACGGTAGGCCTAACCGTAGAAATAAAGCCGCGTTTTCAAATTCTCTCGCGTAGCGTGGACGAGGCCGAAGTCTGAAAACACACGTGTTGGATTTTACACGTGCACACCAAGTCACGTTTATTGAAATGAGTTGGCATCAGATTCTCAAGCAAATACTCTATTCAGTGTTATTTTTGGACAAGCTGTAGTTCTTTATAACCGTAAATTAATAGTAAACAGTAAACCATTATTTGCCAACTCACAGGGACTAGTGAGACGTTTCTGTGGTTAAGTTACACGAGAAAGAGCCGTTGTTAAAAATCACTAAACAGCTCGTTTTCTACTATCAAGACACGGGGGGGGGGGGGTTTTCACTAAAATAAGACGACCATACCCTTGCAAAGTCTTAGGTAACTAAAACATTCTTCAAAGCAACACCTAAAAATTACAACAAAAGGCCATTTTTTATGATAAATGCATTTATTTTTCTTATTAAAAAGCTGCAATAAATTTTGCACTATATTAACATAAGCTATACATCTGAAGTAGAAATTGACAAAAAAAATTATTTCTTGAAAAGCAAAGTCATTAAAGTCCGGATGTGGGTTCCCGTATGTACTTGATTAACAGTTGTAATAATAAGAGATAGAGGAATATATTACTTGAGGATGGCCGAAATGAAGAATTGGATTTTTTTATTGTTGTTGTCAATAAAAATTGGTTCATACCAGTCACGCGGGAAACCCTTGTTTGCTCGGGCTTTTTTAAGACTTTTTTATACAGACGAACTAACAAAGTAGTTGATTGCAAGCCACGGTAAACGCATGCTTTGTTCAAATACATAATTTGTTTAACATGCAATATAAATAACGTTGGTAATATATGCCACAGAGAAGACTGCAAAGAAGTGAAAGCAACACTGTTCACTAAGTCTGTACACCTTATCATTTTTATTATTAGCATTGATAAATCAAATTGTGCATACGAACCTTCACATGTTTCTATAAGTATTGAACAATTCGTTTTTGCCCGATAGTAGAGGACAAAACTGTAAGTAAACTTAAGGCTTGAAAACGACTTCACTTAGTTGTAAAGTATTTTCTGAGTGTTGCTGGATACAACAGCACATTATTATCAATTTGGTTAAAGACCTACAGGGAAATAAGAGGGCAGGCGGTGGATAAAGTTACTTAAATTTCAAAATTCGAATTACCAGGCATGTGGATATGTAAATAATAATCTCGAAAAGTCTAGGATCACTTAATTACAGGAAAGTTGGATGACTTTCTAATTAAAACAAACGTCATTTAAGATAGATACTCCTCCGCGCTCATCGTAAATCTAATTTAGTGGCTTTTTCAAAAGATCTTCGGCTTGAGATAGCCGAATCTTTGTTTTCAACCATCAATTTTCCTTGGCCAATAATGAATATCGTCCGTATTGTTAATACTAGCGAACTGTAACGCGGAAATGAATAAAGTTCTGCCCATTGTTGATCGTTATTATTTCCAAGTCTGCCCGGAACAAACACGGAGCCAGAAATTAAAGACTACTTTTTCCGATAGAAAAATACATTTTCATCAGACACGGGGCGGACTAGCTTAGCGTGGTTAATTGAACGGAGCTAGCAAGATCGCAAATACTGTTTCTCGCAATCACGTTTGGGGAAAAAGGGCCCGTAGCTGTAGCCTTCAACGCAACTGAGAATTTGATTTGTCTCCCAAGACGTTGGTAATGATAATACAACAGATTGGAAGTTACCTGAAAGCCATCAAATAAGGTATGAAACACGAATACAACTTAAGGGAAAGGGAACATGAAGAAGGCACTGACACGATTTTCGTTCCAAAAATTTAATATAGTTTACAGTGAAGTCATTTTTTCGCGCAAATGTTACGCACTTTTTATGAGTTTCAGCATCTTCATCATGTAAATTAAAGGTGTTTTGATGGTATGCTATCGTATGTCGGTATCGAAACAAGTTGGACATCCAAATTGGATGCGTGGAAAAGGTTGCACTAAATTGCAAAATTTCATTATCACACTACACACAGCCCTCGGGCAAAATCGGTGTATTCAGTGTTGAGTAGCTGCTACATCAGAGTATTGCAAATTAAGACAAATTCAGTTTCGCTTAAAAAAAAAATGCCTAAATGTCAGTTGCCTGAATCGCAAATCGAAACAAGGCGGGTGCCAAAGAGAAAAATTTAACTCGCATGACCCCATATTTCAAAGGAGAAAGACGAGTGTGTGTTTGGTTTAAAATAATTTCTATTTGAAAGGCTAAAAAGTTAAAAAGTGAAAACACCGAACGTTTTCGACACTAGGTCATCTTCAGTGTCGAAAACGTTCGATGTTTTTACTTTTTAACTTTTTTAGCCTTGTAAATACAAACTATTAAAAACGATTTCGTTTGTCTAAAAGCTCGTACAATTCTAACAGATGCCTATAAGTCTGTCACCTTTTCCCAGAGCAGCTTATCTAAAGTGAAATCCCTCAACTAAACTGAATGATTAAGTTTACAATTTGTATCATAGAGAATTATCAAGTTTCTTTTACACTGAAGTTGTGCATGTTTCAAAGGAATCTGAAATCGGCACTATTTTTGACCTCCTTTTGTATCCACTTGCACATGTATATCGAGGGAGTCTGGGTTGGACAGGTGTGATCGTTCTTCATTTGCGGTGCAATCAACTCAACAATCACGCATCACTTTAAAAACGATCTTCATAAGAGAGCTTTTGTATCAACTCGTCAGAGAGGTTTTTCCTCCAATCAGCGTGCACGTAATCGGAATGGTCGTGTTATGGCAGCATTAATTGTGACATCATAAGCTGTTACCGTGTCCGCTCGCAACAAAATTGTTGAAATATCTTAAGATGACAAGATAAACGTATGCGGCACTCAACATGTGGCACAAAACTAATTCACTTGAATGATATAGGTCTTCGCCATCGAGAGCCTCGTCGGCTTTGTGGTTTGTAAATTACGCCCTGCAGTAAGTACTGATATGTCCTAATTAAAGCTCTTTTTCATACCTCATACGAGGTTCTGGAAGATATAAAACTTTCTGCTTCTCGTGAGCAACGAAATGTTAGGGTCTCTCCTTAGCAAGATTTTGCCAATAAATTTTTCACAAAATCTTTAATCCGTAGCTTTAACTTTCAAACCAAACTCCTATTGGAGCGCCAGGTTAAGGGGCGATGTTTGTATTCGAAAAGGGTGTTGAATTAAGCAGGTGTCCAGAATTTAAATGTTAATCTCAGCTTGATAACCATAGGTGCTCCTTGAATAAACATCTTTTGCACTGTAGGCTAGCTCCAAAGAGCGAAGGTTCCCGAATAAACTGCATCCTTAGAATCCACGTTTGCGGTAAGAGGATTACTTTTTTAAAAAACTATTATCATTAGTTTTCAGTTTAGTAGAAAAAATGCTCTGCTAGAAATTTCGGCCCGATTTGAAAATATTTTTTCCCACAGATAAATTTTATTTTTTGTTTCTTTTTTGTTTCTTTTTTGTTCATTGTTGCGTTTGTTGTTTGTTTAAGAATTCGTCAGTTTGGTCTAGAGCTTTGACAAAAAAAAGTTTTTTGTCATTGAAATAAAATTAACTTCATACTAAAACTAAAATGCTAATTAACTCGTCCGTATGAAGACCGAGGTGTCACATACCCTCGAGGATTATTTTCGGCGTTCTTTTTTTAATCTAATTTGCGAATATAGAATGCCTGTGTATATACATTTACTATATGTTTAGTTGGTCGTTAAGTAGAAGAAACGCGTAAAGGAAGAAGAAGAAAATGAAAAAAGACGCCAATTCATTTTTTGTTTCTTTCCGCTGTTAATCAATATTCTGTGTTGTTAACAAGAAATCATTTTGGGCAATAGCACTATTTCATTTCAAATATGCTTCATATCACGTTCTATCAGAACGAATATTCATTGCCATATATTAGTCATGGCAAATAAAAAAAATAAAAAATAAAAAATATATATATTTATAAGTTGGCTAGAAATTCAGCTGGCCATGAAAGTAAATTCCGAATATTCTGGATATGATTATCCAACAGTTAAAATCGACTTAGAAAGCCGAGCGCTATTAAAAACCGCGCAAACCAGAAATAAGCCTATCAGATTACGCCAGAACACGTTAAGTGTACGCTGCACGTTTTTAAGTCTTATGGATTTGAGGATAGCTATACCGCCCAAAAACCATAATACTGTTATATATTACAGATCTCTTCTGTTCTAATTGATTGTTTGAAAACACTATGATTGCAATGATTTAAATCAACGCCTATATAACAATTTGCATGTACAGTTATATAAAGATATCTGTAAACATGACATGACCCATATATATGTTGGCTTCCATCCTAAACACTCATAAGCCGGTATTTTACAGTGCGGCGAAAGAATACTTCGCAAAATTCAACCAGAAAAGTAAGTAGCTCACTTGCCAAGTAATACTGAATAACATCACAATTAAACGTTAAAAATAACCTTTTTTATATAAATTGAAAGACCATGGCAGATTTCTCGGCAGTGAAACAGATGTTGCGATCAATACACTAGGGAACTGAAAACTAACTCAAACACCAAGAAAGTTAAAAGACATAACGCGCTATTAATTGTAGGATTTTTATAATTGAATTTTCAAATTTGTTTTTGCTAGTGAAAGAAAGAGTATTGCAGGATTTGGAACCTAACAGAGGTAAAATTGGTGACCAATTCACAAATAAATCCAAAAAAGAGACGTAAACAAAGTGATTACTCTATTCTAATAACACAGAATTTTGGGCATTTGAGCAACAACAATGCAACAGTAAATTTCGGGAAAAAAAAAACAATTTCCAATGACAACTCGATAAAGAAACGATAACAACCTTTACAATTTGCAAGCTTTAAAAACAAAAACAAAATATGTAGAATTCAAGCAACAGACGGTAAAAGAATGCTATAGATACAAAGGACCTCAACAATAAGTTACCGAACTAAAGATCAGGCCTGTTTGAAAGGTGGATAACGCTATCCTCCAGATAAATCACTATCCAGCAGTTCTGAAAACTCAACCTAGATCGGGTTACAGGACTTTCACAAGAAAACTGCAACTAAATTTGACCAAAAAAACCTATTTTAATCCTCACAAAATTATATGAGGGCTTGTTAACATCGACAAAATATTCCTATTTAGAAAAAGAGAAAATAGGTCAACAAATATTGAAACGAACAAGAAGTTCCGAAACGACACAATTCACAATGCTCTAATTGAATTACTTTTTTTTCCAGTCCACCATACGCGAAAAAAAAAGCGTTAACGTCGATATTCAAGTGTACAACGTGCTTAATGATATAAACTTAGATTCCAGAAAGGAAAAAAAAGATGAAAAAACAAGACGCAATCGTGCGACTAATAGCCCAAGGCTAACTGCGTTTCCTTCCGGGGCTGGTAAGTAAGTGTGGTGCACTTAAACTTCAACAGCACACTGAGAAACAACATGCGACGACTCTGTTCTAATACGGTGTTACTAACAACTGGATCAGTGAACTTAAAAATTTGCTTGACTTTCTGTTTTTCCTTTTTGATTTGCTGCAAGCAAAGCAGGCGTTTTGGTTTCGGAATCATCACTTTTTGGCTCAGGAATCTCATAATATTTCCCAAACGACAGGCCCAACATTTTGCAGAAATTGCTTACCGTTGAACACAATAAGACAAAAAGAGAAAAACTGTTTTATGATACCACTTCATCAATATCGTTCAGTTTCACAGGTAAACATCAGAGGCTGATAGCACGTGAAGTAGAAAAACATTTGTGATTAACAAGAAGTATCTAGGATTAACTTATCCCCCGATCACGACCCGTTTTTATTATTTCAGAGTTGCGATGACTCTTTCGCTCGTAGAAAGCTAAAAGCGATCGTTTTCAATGCTCTTGAGAATGGTCGGTGTCAATGTTTGGTAGTTGCATGCAACAATAATGCATCAAATATTAAAAGGTTATAAAGAAATAGTCGTGCAAACAACATGTTCAAAAGAGAAAATAATATTCTCATCTTTACAAAGTATGTTTCGACAACTGAAGATAACAAAGGAACGTCGAAACATACTTTATAAAGTAAAAATGTTCTTTCCTTTTTTGAAAATGACAGGGAAATAAAATTGAGTTGTGAAACCCTTATATATCCAAAAAGACGATGACAAATTCTGCCATATAAATGTTCACATGAAAATCACAAACAGTTGACGAAGAATACCAATTGAGGCCTTGAATAGCTTTTCAACAATTTTCACTCAGTCTGCTACCTGAAAATATCCCAAGAAACTCAGCCGAACACTTAATGCGAATACACAAACTCATTTAACGAAGCAATTCAAAGGTGCACGACAAGAGATTTCTCCAATTAATTTTCATGTTTTTCTGCACACCTAAGTGGCAACTTTTCAAAAGGGGTATTTGTCTAAATAATATCTGCGAAAAGGAAAAAAATGGCTGTATTACTGGAGAATGAGGTTCAATACTTTTTTGCGATTTTTAGCTTCTCATTTTAAATTAACTTGTTGCAAAAAAAGACACCTGCCCAAGTTTTTTAGTAAATTGTCCTTTCTCATTATCTATCACTGATCACGATGCCACAGTCAATGAAATTTAGTTCGCATTAGTACAACTGGAAAATGTGAGGTATAATTGAGGGTAATTTTTATGTACTCACAACAAAATGATCTTTCGCCAGACTTGAAAATTGATTTTAAGTTTACCGATGAATTAGTACGTAGCTCGGATTCTTATAAGTAATCACAGTTATCATGCATTCTACCCGCGTTACTAATTAACATAGTCTTAACTCAACGTTTTAATACACACCTAGCTCTAGAACTGACACTTCTATAACTTCTCAACGTAAAAGAAATTATTACACTGAACCATGGTAAGGTGAGACACAACCTCCCTCGGACTGTTCAGGGCCTTTGTTTCACAAAATAAAATATTGATTGAAAACACTTTCTTTGTGCATACCAAATTACAAGGTGCACTTGTTTCGAAAACTACGGAAATGTGGAAACGAGGAATGCTTTAACCAGTACTTCAGTCTCTAGTATCATATAATATAAATCATAAGGGTTAGTACGTGACTTTCATACAAGCGCTTCCTAATTACGTGAGTATATGGCGGTTACTAACTTCAACGAAAAGCACCTAAAATTACACTACGTCCCACGAAGCGAATACTAAACCGTTTTCCGGACAAAAAATGTAGCTAAAATCGACCATTTCCTCCGCTTAAAATGTGAAAATTAAATGATATCTCGATAATGTTTTCTACAACGAGGATTTTGGAATGGACCGACAAATGACTCTCTGGTGAACCTCAAGCTGATATAGCGCCTTTCATTTCGCCGCTTATTTCTAAATCAGAAATAAAAAAGCGAAATCTCGATAATAATGTCGTTTGAACTCTTAAAATATTCATTAAATACGAAGATAACTCTACGTGATCCCAAAGGATTTCCCGTTGAAGTAACTGCACGCAAAACTTCGCGTAACAAAAGATCCTGGGCTCTTGGAGGGAAATCATTGAATCGTCTCTGATATGAAACGAATTCTCTCGCAGGATTCGTCTTGGGGAGTACATGGCTCCGAAAATGCTCGATGCTTACCCCGGTGGTTTGATAACAGATTTCATTCAGTTGTTGACATCAAGGAAAACAAACAATTTATTCATCCTTATCAGAATAAATATCTGCCCTCGAATCCCATTAAAACGGGAGACGTTGGCAGGTGTCGTTGGCAAAGTGACCATAAATTACTTTTTCAAAACGGTATAATGGTAAACTGCGCAACATTGCAAGCAGCGCCTGATAACATTCACACTCAAGTGGAAACACCGAGCAAAAAAAATGGAATATCTATAACGGTATGGAAATTTATGTAGACGCGTGAAGTGTAAACCTAACCCTTAACCAAAGCCAACCCAAAGACGAAGGATTCGTAACTCCGGTAAGCCTTGGCCTTAATAATAACAATAATTTCGTCGTTCTGTACCAACAAAGCACAGTGCTCTCGGCTAGAAGCCGCCCTTTCTCGTTGAAGGTCAAATTCAGAAACGAATCGTATTTTTCCGTCTTTTAGCGTTTTGCGAGATCGCTCTGGGCGCGTTTCACAAACACGGGTCATTTAACTTGTCTGATGTTGAATACAGGGCTGTTTTTTGGACGAGAAAAGCTCGGAGGCAAAACCATTTGACATTGGATAGATCACGTTAGTAACTGGAGTGCGCCCAAAGTAAAAATTAAACAATACGAAAATAAAATCTATCTTGCACTTTCAAAACGATCTAATAATCACGAGCTAAGACACTGGCTCGCACATCAGTACATATCATGATCCTGCTTAGCCGATAATACCTCACAAATTATCAACGGGGAGTCCTGAAAACCAAGAAAAATGATCTTTCCGCAGAAATCTTTAGGTTCCCACGTAGGCTTCGTGTCTTTTGCAACGTTTTTCATCAATACGTTTGGAAGTTTAACACGTTTTAGAGGATTTGTTACTGACAAGGACAATGTGATCACCTATACGGGTAATGACTTATCACAGGGCCTAGCTTCCTTGCACGCAAGGTTAAAAAACGCGGGAATTAGGTTTTTAATATCAGGATTGCGTTTGCAAAACTTGCATTTTTTTGGGCGAATGCTGAATCATTTCATTTATAATGAATACATAGCGGGTATGGATTTCCACTCGACCCTGACCCTGAAAACCATAAAATCAAAGATTGTTTCTATACGTGCTCTCTATGACAAATTATGTGAGTGGGTAAAAGACATACTCCAATTATGTACATCTGTGTTTACTACTGGTCAATTCATTCTTGTCATGGTTTACAACCTTAAAAGCATGGCAGGGTTAGTACTTTTGATCAACGAAAAACACAGAGAAAAAAGAAATCATTGTTTTGAAAGAGAAGGCAACACCCCTCAACACGCCAAAAATTGCTTTCACAAATGCAATAAAACAAGTCCGCTTTGTATTTGGTTTCGCTAGTTTTAAAAGCAAGGTTTACTTCTTTATATCAATGATAATAATAATAAAAAGAATTGTTTTGTGAGAAAAGGCATTAATTTTCAAAATGCAGTGTCTGACGTGAACGAATATCACACAAACTTTGACAATGAATTTTCCACTCATTTTTGAAACCTTTCATGAAATATACTGTGTGTTTGACTCGCCGAATGGATGAAAATAATATTGTACGCTGTAACTGTTTTCAAACATTAGGTGCTGATAAAAATGGAAATATTTTTAAAAAGCATAATATTTTCAACTATCTCGCCATTTGAGTGACAATAGGTTTCTAGAAAAAAGATTGATTATCGTCGGCTTGGATCGAAAATAGTTATTTTTTGTCACAGATAAGTGCTGAATAACTGAGGAAGACATATCTACCGGTAGGTAATTTCCGTTTAAAACAGATAATGAAAATAAGATCGTTATCAATAGAGTCGCATTTTTTAATATCGAGCAATGTCATTTTAGAACCAAGAAAAAATATTAAATTTCTTTGGCCGGTCATGTTCAACTGGATGAAATCTAATTTGATTTTTAACCAGGTAATAATTGTGAACTTTTTATTGCTAGTTGTCAGCGAAATAATCACCCAGTTTGACTTGACCCTTCAGTCAAAAACACTGCAAGCACCAAGCTATGCTCTGTCTTCCGGTCCTGTCAGAGTTTCACATTGGCTAAATTTAAAATCAGCAGGAAAATCAAAACTCCATGTCCAGTCTGAAATGAAAAAGCTTAATGGTGGCAAATCCCGCAATATCACGTTTCGCAGTGAACCGGTTCACTGATCTTCTTAATTGCCTTGTCGTTGTTGGTTGCTTTTCATTTGATCGCTGTTTACTACTTGTCTCTCGAGTGAATGCTCTGATATTTGTCTTCATACGTTAGGTGTTTCCATTCTTAAAAGCGAACAGTTTTTTCGAGAGTGAAGCTGGAGGAAAACTGCGAGGTTCTAGGAAGTGTTAATGCCCAAATAAAATATCCAAACATAGGTTCAAAGTCAAATGAGAATAATCGTGTTTATTATCCTTCAAATGCTTTTAACACATGGCCACATTGTTTGAGAAATCTCAGCCAAGCTATGAAACGTCAAAATAATTTAGTTAGCGTTCAAAGAAATCTTAACTTAAAAGATTTCCTAGAGTATGCCTTTCTCTCAGTGTTTTTTGTGCTGCTTTAAGTAAGCTATTGTCTCTTAGGTTTTCCGTGAGCTAATGACGAGCTTGTTAAGTGTAAAAAGAATGGCCCCAAATCACATAATCTACTTGTCTTGCACGTCTATTGGATGTCTACTTCCTTTTTGGTTCATGCATTGAATACGGTTGTCAGCCTTTACAGCCAAATATGGTAAATGGGCGATAGATGTATTTAAAATATGCTTGTAGCAGTTAATACTTTTTTACATAAGATGACTGAAAGCATTGAATATTTTTAGCATCTTCCTGTCAAAACGAATAAAACGTCGTAATTAACTTAGTAATATGTAAAGGTAAATAAATCATTAAATGGAAGATACGTCACAACATGAAAAAAACTGAATTTGCACAAATTAATGACACAAAACGATATACCCAAAATTTAGAAAACTGACTCACTCGAAAAATGGAAATCTATTTTCACCATAAAACATTCTGGCCGATCCTGTTCAGAACATTTTGGTTGCTTTGTACTCCGTGGACGCTTGTCCATTCAATAAACGGTTGAAGCTCTTAAATTAGCAAAATAAATCTTTGAGAAGCCAACACTCAACATTCCGTGACGGGGTTGTCAAAAATCACCTCTACTAGTGAAATTATTGTCTTTGTGGGGCACTTTCTTACTCTACATCCGCGTAGCTAAGGTGACCTACCACCTCCGTGATCTTGTGATCGGATCGTGCTTGGAATTTATCATCCGGTCGATTAAAAAAAACGTGACGAGGTAGTATTACAGTAAGGTAATGAGACGTTTAATAAAATAATTATTCCATTCCCGAGGCTTGGTGAATGCGAGGGGATTACAGCCAACTCGGCATATATATGATAAATATATTTAGATTCATCTATCGTCCATTTACCAATACACGTTTAGGACATAGTTGCTAAGTATAATTATCATGAATTTTTTATCATGACTTTTTAACAAAAACGACATAGATGAATTCTGAGTTTTGCCTTAGAAAAAAAATGAAATTTGGAATGGTACGTGTCTGTATATGAGAAATTTAATTCCGAGTATTAGAATTGTGGGGCAAATGACAGCGATCAGATGAAAAATTTCATTAATTCTCTACGTCACAGAAGTGGGCTAATGCGTCAATGAAAAAAGCAATTACATCAATTGTTGACAACGCTTAGAAATTCTATTGGATAGTTGAACAAGAGACCAAAGGAACGTTCAGGTTTTATGTGTTACTTTAGGTCCCTCCAATTCAGTTCTGAGAGAGAGATAAAATCAGGAAGAATCTTTTTTTTTATGAAAACCCTTGTTGACCAGACGACCTCTCACTACGCAGGTAAGCTGATGATAATAAAGTAAATCGGTAAGATCGAAAGGTCAGTAAGCTGTTTAAAACATCGTAGCATAGGTGAGGTGAGGTGAGGTGAAAACTATAGAAACAAATGCCCAGTTTATTTCGATAGGGAGATGTCTGCGGAGTAAACAAAACTACAGATCTTCGTTGAACGAATATCATTGCGAACATCGAGATCAATTCATTTTGATTCAAAAGAAAAAGCATTTAAACTAGCATATTCGAAATCACATGGAGAAAAAGCAGTATAGATTACTGTGTAATAATGTTAAAACACCATGGGGTAAAATGGACCCGGGAGATGTACAAAAATAGCGTAATTACTTTTGAAACAATTATCATATAATACATTACAATCTGCACAATTTTTTTGGAATCTTTGAGAGTAATCTCTTTGATACCCTTTAATTTTTTACCAGTTTTGGAGATGTTATTTGGGCGAATATCATGTCAAAACCGAATCGAAGTTTCCAGACAGACAAACTATGTTCAGAACTTATAAACGTCTGCAACATTTGAACTTGTTATGGTGAGTGTGGCAATGCAAACACTTGCGCATATACCCGCCTGGTAAAAAAAAAGTAGCCAAGGGCTGAAAACTTCTAGCAAGTCGTTTGAATTGAAGAGAAATTAAATAACTGGCCTCAGATGTGCGTCTGCCGAGGGGGCAAATCGTACTCAGATGGAGGCATTTCACACAGGTTTGTGAACTTGGCCACTTCTTCAAAATTAAATCGAGGATGCATAGTCGACTGGAGTCAATGAACGAACGAAAAGGAAAACGAAGAGAGGAAAAGATAGTGAAATAAAACTAATACAAGACGTTAAGTAGATGAGCTCTTGAGCTTAGTCGACTTGTGGATTTCAGCAGGATAATCTCGCTTAATAACGGACTTATGCTTTGGAGTCCTGCCGTTATGTTATGGAGGCATGCCATGGAGTCATGCCACGGACACATTACAATAAGCGTATTTGTTTATCCTTTTTCGTTGCATTACAGAGAACTTGAGAGTCTTCTCTAATTATAAAAGTTCTCGAGTCGTCGTAAAGAGCGGCGGTGTCCAGAAACACATATTGAGTCGTAATTAACAAATAGCGATCGGTACAGCAAAGAAAAAATTGATCAATTTTACAAAAGAAGGAGGCTTGTTTTATAAGGTTCTTCTTGACATCCTGGCGTTCGCCCAAGACCATTAAGAGAGCCGGTAACTCGTAAGTAGTCTGTCATATCTTCGTACTTCGTAAATTCTAGCAATTGTAATCAACCTTTGTGTAACGCTAAAACGTACTAAAAGTCGCGCGCTTTTCCCGCTCCCGGCTCTTAGACGCGGGCATCTTAACCACGCTTAAAAGCACCTACAATTTGCCATTCACATTTCTAACCATCTACTCGAGTCTCGGCCAGTCTTTTCTTTCGATATTACAATGTACAACGACTTACTTAAACATGTTTAAAAAGATGTAAAGGAGTAATTGTTTACAGGTGAACCAAGTATAAACGGCACGCTAAGACCGTGCAATTCACCATAAACTCGAAGTATATTATTCCGGCATAATAGCCCATAATTTCGACCTTTTTCAATCTGTATTTCGAGTCAACAGGAACTCGAAATTTACTGAAGCTCGGAGCGTCCAATGCTGGACAAAGTGCATAAAGTTTCTCAGTCTACAAAGTGGTAATGAATTTGTAGACCAAAATTTAAAATTTTAATGAATTACCATCTAAATACTGGAACTGAAATTAAACGAGGTAAGACTTAAAGAAAATCTGACAAGAACAATTCAGGTCGGACGCGAAAGAAATTATCGCGATGCTGTATTTAGCAGTAATTTTAACAGTTATTGATGAACAGTGATCTTCACAACTCAGTGTTTTCTTCTCATAGCAATGCTTTAACAATGCACCAAGCGCTAGAATACACAACACCCACACAGCGGAAGTTAAATTTGAAACCAAAACTTGTCGTTCAATCCTGAACGTGACATTTTCACGTAGGCCTTTTCACAGATGTTTATTGCAATCAAACTGAAAGAGAGGGAAATTCAAACTTAGAAACACATTGTCTGCGTAGAATTTAGTTTCTCTTAGAACCAAATTTTCAGTTGCATTTCATCTAACAAAACAACACTAACAAACAGGAAAAAGCCACACTCCTAATTTCAAATACTGTTGTATTCATGTGAAGGAAAGTTTACATTAGGAGCACTTTTAACGATGAAATTCCAAGCGAAGCGGAGATGCAGTATTAATTTGTAATCCCAAGGTATTTTTATTCTAATTTCAATTTGCAACTTTGCAATTACAGAAAACCACTTTACGAAGCTATTAAAGGAAAAAAGCAACGAATGAATTAGAATAGAATTCAAAAAAATTGCATTTTGCGGTCAGCTCACCGTGGGTTTATATTTAACTCGTTCAATTCAAGTCTATAGAAACTTCAATAGGATACTTGTTGGACCTAGAAAACCACGGAAGCGAAAGGTTTCTGAAGGAACTGTTTCACAGTTACTATTCTATCTCGTCAATGGGCTCTTCTGTATATTTTAATAGAACTTTGTCAATGGGCAACGTGAAAGATTCTATTTCTATATGACAGATAAAAAAACTCAAGCCGTGTATTATAGTGCCAGATACCTTTTCGGGTATTTGAGAACTCGAGAAGAAAACTAAATTGAAGTACTGATCTCCGACATTTCTCACCTTTTTACAAATAAAGGTTTGGTTTACACGAAGATGACTTTCCAATTAGTATTTGGCTTTGTTATAAAATTGTCTAATTAATTTGCTAGAGGTACAAGCAGCGTCTTCGGAATAACATATTGTAATTACCTTTGTCCTAAAGGAGTGTATTCCATGTTTTTGCCACACAAAAAAATGGAATCACTCCAGTAACCGTTAAAGCACTGCTGTTTCACAAGAGCGCAGTTATTTACCACATGCGTTTTCTTTACTTGAAGAAGAAGAATTGAATTGAAGAATTTTAGTCTCGAATCACAGAACGTTTAGTCTTGTTATGAGATACCGCAAACAAAACATGAGATGTGCTCATAATTGGCAAAACCAGTGAGTTGTTCATTTACATAAAGGACATAAGAAATTTCCCAAAAAATGTCATTTCATTTCAAGATACATGTTTATCTTCGCACCTTCTGGTTTTCCTAACTGAGGACTTAGTCGGGTTATTTTTATCGATTATTTGCAACATTGTTTAGTTCCAGAGAACAAACCTTAAATAAAAGAAAATGTTTATTAAACATCTCATATTGATAACAAAGACGGAGGATGTAGATGTACGTCCTCGATGAAACAAAAATTGATTTCAACTTGAATCTATTCCGCAAGAGGTTATTTTTTTCTTCAAAACTTACTTTTAAATCAATTAGATTTCATAGCAATTGTAACCATTATTTGGGAGGGAGGAGAGGATGGGGGGGCTTGTATTTTCTCGCGGTCATCCGTTCGGGGTATTTTTTAGCTGTTTGGTCTGCTTTGAAATTTCCATGAAATCTTCCATCAAGGCTTCGTCTTATTTCAAGAGCATTTTCCCTGTGAAAGAGTCGTTAAAACGTGATCTGTCGCCATCTCATATCAAACTACCTTTTTACACGTTTCGTAATACAAGGTAACCAATCCGTAGTTCTGTCGTCGCAGCCAAAAATACTTGAAAAAAAAACAACTGAATGTGGTTTAATTAGACTGAGTAAACCCGATATGGAGTTACCACGATACCTCAGGTCCAATAAAGGTATGCTGTCAGTTGTCAACAGTACGTTGTTTTACATACGTCGTCTTCTGAAAAAGCTAAAAGCTCACTTCCTGAAAGTTATATTAAGCGTATGCCAATATTTCGGTGTTGCCTTGAAAACATGCTTCAAAACATGTGCACTCAGCGAAGTTGACATAAAAGTATTGTTGGGATATATGCCGGGGATTTTTGGAAGTTTTTAAGACTGAGTACATTTTATGACAGTCGGTCTCTTTAATCTCCACTCGCAGGGAGGTCCGATAATGATGATTTCGTTTTGGTTGTAGATAGGAGAGCATTGATGTAGGCTGGAAAAATCTCCCTTCTATCACGCAGTGGCAATACATTTTCATGAAGGTAAGTAGATAGTTCTTCCTTATTGCACGTAATATAACCAAATTATTGTTGCTAGTCCGCGTTACAGGCCATTTGCAGGCCATCTAACATTTTTAATACTAGTTCATTCATTCATGTTTTTAAAGTGGTCGCCATGTTAAAATTAAACATCAGATTCTGAACCAAGGCTTATACGGACCCTGCGACTTAAGTAAAAAAGATGGACTTACTACTATTAGGAAATATGATTCTGAGGTGTAAAAGTGAAAAGAACAACTTGCAATGAGAAAGCTGCTTTAAATTCAACAAAGCCAGACAGACGTTGACGATGACGAAGAAATGGCTTTACTCAAAATACAAGAACAGAAATAACGAAAAATGAAAACAGAAACTGGTTATTCTTAAAGAAAAAGAGTAAAATATGCCCTGAAAATAATGCATATTGTAGCTTTGCTTCAACAAAATGTAAAAATTGTGCCTCTTAATATTTGACTCGACAAGTTTAATTAAAATAAAAACAGCTCCTGGTTGTTTGCACAACTTTTCTTTTTATTAAATTTGAAACTTTTCATCCCAAACTCAACATATTTCATTCTCGTGATTAATTACCTTTCACTACTTTTCGTTTTAGTTCAGTTTCGAGCAATTTGCTAGAACGTGCATCAAAATATATACAGGGTTGATGATTTAATTCATTTTAAGCGGTTGGCTCTTTGACAATGTGTTTTCAGCACAAAAAGAAAATGACTGGCCTTTATGTTGGGAATTAATGGAGCACGAGGAAAAAGAAGGCACAATTTACTTGAAAGAATCCTTGAAAGTATGTTCTCGAGATGTCGTAGAAATATATTTTATAATTCGTCTACAACTTACAAAAAGCGTGGTACCTACTCTTCTCAGTACGACAATAAAAGCTGTAAACACCTGCAGCTGGCTGTGCAGGACACGTGAAGTTCTTGAGTATTTTTCTCTCGGTAATTTCGATAACTGTGACTAGTATGTCGCAATGTCATTCAGGCTGCTGCCAAAAGCACACAAGAAAGTGACAAAAGCCAATTTCGGCTGTGCAGTTCACACCTGACCAAAGACATGTGTACAGAGTTTACGAAAAGTATACGTTCCACGCGAAATGCTACCTTGTAAATAGCACATCCACGGCCGAGCGGATACGTCCACTCTTTCCAAATTGAATTGAACCTTTCCAATTCCTCATTGTGTTTTCCAGTAGCTCGTTACAAGCTTATGTTTTACATACATTGAACTATTTACATGTAAATCAGAAACCAAAAACTTTTTTGAAAACGAAAGCTAATTTCTTTCGTTTATCTTTTCGTTTATTTTTCTGTGTGTGTGTAGTACATCGATATGTATCGATGTGCATAGCTCAAATTGGGAAAGAAAGATGTGATCGCAAAATTCGAAACTCGAAAGATGAGCATTCTGACCAATTAATAAATTCCTCGCTTACAGAAAACATGTCAATTAGTTCGAATTTGTTCAAATGTTGACGACATGACGGTAATTAAGCGTTGATGTTTTGGGCAGCAGGATTTTAACCAATAGATGACAACACTAAATTATGCGAAGACCACTCCAAAGTTGAACAAGGGACATAACATACAATTGTTTAAATTAGTGAAAAATGTCTAAAAATTATAAGTACTTTACTCCGTTTTTACGTTAACGAAGAACATCTAAAGCGGATTAGCGGCCTTTAAGCGCATTCAGCGTGGCTTCACTTGTGTGTTCAGTCTTGGGCTGAAATTTAATGGCGCTGAGTAAAAGAAGAGATGGGCTCAAGTTGCACAACAAGTTAAATCAATAAGTTCCCTATCGACCATCGGGAAACACCAAACCACTGCTATTGATTACGTTTCGTTGACACTTTTTCGAACACAGCGCAAAATTGGGTGTCTTACTCGGCACAAACGTTTAGACATATTTTGGTTTTTCCCTATTTCCCTATTTCGTTTTTTCCCCCGCCTCTTCCCTTCTTCTAATTCCAGTTCAAAACCAAGACGGTGCTTCATATTCATTGCAAAAAACCCTCACTTAATTGGAAAATTCTGATATCAATCAGTAACTATTAAGGTTTGAAGACATGATTGATCATCGCAGTTATGCACAGCTTAAGCAGTTGTGAAATGAAAGCTTGGAAAAAAATTCAGGCCTGAACGGGATTCAAAACCACGACCTCTGTGATACCGGTGCAGTGCTCGAACAACTGAGCTATCAACGTGACCAGCTTTTAGTTGGCTTGATAACTCAGCTGGTAGAGCACTGCACCGATATCGCAGAGGTCATGGGTTCGAATACCGATCAGGCCTGAATTTTGTTCCAGGCTTTAATTTCACAACCGCTTAAGTTGTGAATAACTGCCATGATCAATCGTGCCTTCATATCTTTCTCCGCAGTTCAAATATATGATCTTTCATATATTCACTTGCACTATTTAGTTTTGTTTGTGAAACAGTAAAAGAAATATCGTCAACCCAGAATGAGAGATATTTTCTATATTTCTTTTCACGTTGTAACGAGATGTATTTGTCACGTTTTAATTAACTGCACTATTCTATCCTTCTTGTGACTATCTTGAAAATTAATTCCTGCCTTTTGGTTACACGGAGAGTGTCTTTTGTATTTTTCCAGTATACCACGAGGAAAGACAGCAGCCTGAACATCATGGCTTTCTTCCTCCTCACTGTCTCTGTAAGCCTAACATTCATCGTCGCTGCATCACAGAAAGCAACTACAAAATCTGGTGGAGCACCATCCGAAGGTAGGCTCTTTAGAAAACCAACGGTCGAGTTAGACATTTAGTCATTAGAGTCACCGTTTATCACTTTTAATTCTACTGCGAAGTACCTGCATGTGACTATTCAAAAAAAGGGTTTCCTCCATGAATGTTTATTATGCTTCACAAGGTGGTTGTAACTTTCCCGTTATTGAATAAAACTCTAGAGTGCGGCATTCAAATGAAGCCACTAAGCAGTACTTTCATGCGGTACTCTCGATTTAAGGTGGTTCTAACACTTTAATTCTGATTTAACCCAATTTTCCCAATAAAATTTTTATAGAATGCATTGATTTAATAGTAAGGAAACATTGTAAAGAATTTGGATGTGCTTGTTTTGCAGCTAAATGTAACCTGCCTCTTGGGATTTCATCGGGAAAGTTCACAATGGCCAATATCCTCACGTACTCGTATTATAGTTTAGAGACGTATCCCACCGAGGCAAAACTGAACGGCTCTGGCGGCTACAGGGCTAAAGTCGAGGACCATATCAAATACAAGTTCGTGAGGGTAACATTCGACAAGGAGACAATTGTAACAGGGGTCGCAACTCAAGGATTTGGAGATCCGGATATCAAAGAGTGGGTCACTGAGTACTGGGTCCAATTCACTCGCCAAAAGAGCGACGACACAGACGACTACATCTTTGGCAGCGATGGACGGCCTAAGGTAACTGTTTTTTCAAAGTGAAGGAATGACACGGCTGAAATCCTCAGTTGCTGAAATGCTCTCAGAAAAAGGCCTAAAAATATCTTTGATTGAGAATCGACATAACTAGTTTTATAAACAGCACCTTTTAGGAACATTCAGGGAAAAAAAGAAAATAAATCGGAGACATGTTTGGATGCCACGCCCGATATTCTGCATGTTGCAAAGTTTAGCCTACATTTTTCAAGTTCGTCGTTTGTAATCCGTGCCAAGCTTTTCCATCCTCGACAAACCTTGTTCTTTGATGGTTTCTCTATCTTATTAAACTATTATTTTCAGGTGTTTTTCAATTTAAAGCCGGTAACTTTAATTGTAAGTGGCCAAAATAACTCAAAATACTGTGACTGAGCTCCATTCAATCTCCTGGAATCGCGACCAAGAAAAAAGGAAAGAGTTGCTTCATCTCAAACAATTAGTACTTTCATAGTAATGACAAATTCGAATATGACAGCGCCTCCTGCTTCAGCTTCATCGCCATCACCTAGGGCCAACATACGAGTAGGTCTTTACGGCCCGGTCCAAACTACGGTGGAGAAATTTGAAACGGCGTTTTCGCGCCACACTACGCCGGAGAAAATTTAAAGCAACAATCATCGGTTATTTTGGATTTGTGTTTCAGGAGACTCGGGCTGGGAATTCACGTGACTGTCGTGTCGTCATCGGTTTCGAAAATCTCCATTAATTTTTCAAAATGTGTTTCGTCCACGCGAAAGTCGGCGTTTTCAAATTCCTCCAGCTTGATTGAAGAGCGTTTTCGAAAAGCTTCGTTTTTACGACGGATTAGTGTGGACGGTGGGCCTAACCGTAGAAATAAAATTGCGTTTTCAAATTTCTCCGGCGAAGTATGAACGGGGCCTAAGTGAAGTTCATAACTGTTGCATGTTATGCTTTGAATCTCCAGCGGTTTCAAGGGAACAACGACTCGAATACAATTGTGAGACACAACTTTGAAGCTGAAAACATGAAGGAGGTCGTCATCTTGCCGCTGGCATTCCACATCAACGTCGCCTTCAGATTTGAACTGTACGGATGCACAATGAGTAAGTTGAATTGTACTCGGAGAATGATCAGTGTCGTATTCAATGGCAATACCAGTATAATGACAAAGCACTTGACTGGAGTACAAAGTATAACGGTTTTCAAGTGTAGTAAAACCAAAACCAAAGAAGCCATTCTGGCCAATCACAAAGCAAACGGAAAATCCAGTGAGCCAATCAAAACTCGAAGCACGTACGTGTAGCTGACGCGAAGCGCGCGAAAACCTGTGGAGCGAGTCACGATTGGTTTTTGTTTTACTTCTGATTGGATGAAATAATGGCGCAAGTGTTTTTACGCCAATCGCGTAGCGTAGTAATGCAAAACCAAAACAAAAGCTGATTATTTTCGACACACAAGTGAAAACGCTCCATTTTTCTTGATGTCCTTCCAAATCCTCTCGTAAAAAGAAAGCTATGGGCATCAACTTCATTTCGTGAGTTCATCGGGCTCCCTCATGAGGGTTAACCGATAGATGAGAATTGGTCAAAATTTTGACCTTCAGCTGACAAGACGACGCTTCCTTAGCAGATAGCTGTGGTCTGAGGTCTGCCGAGTTTACTTATAGTTGAGAAATGGACTAAGATTTTAACTCAGTGATAGTTGGGAAATTGTGGAAAAACCTATCTGATAACTTAGATAACAGCACTTCATCGAGCCCCTCTTCGATCTTGCAAGCACATTCGAGACAGCGTACGAAAGGTAAAGAAGCTTTAGAACAACTGCAGGAATAGTGTTACAACTTACAGAAAGTCGGCAGCCTGAGCGGCAGTGGTCTTCAGTCAAGTTAAAGTGTTCGTCAGCTGATCGGTCAGTTTTGCCTTCTGGACTTATCACATCATCGACTGACAAACACTATTCACTTGACTCTGGAGATGACTTCCGCTGACGTTGTCGAAACGTCAGTCACCAACAACTCTTTGTTTCAGAGCTACCCTCACCTGGACGATCACACAAGACGAACTAGTCATACTCCTAGGTTTAAACCAGTTACTATGATATCTTATACTTGTTTGTTTGTTTATTTGTTTGTTCATCCTCAGAAAGGTCCGTGGTGTTACACTTCCGATGGGCAAATCAAAGCTGCACTTTGGATATGCTTATTGACAAAAAGTCCGAAGGGTTTAAAGACATTGAAGAGAGACTTGAGAAAGAGGTAGAACTGCTTATTTGCTAGGATTTTTATTGCTATTTCATTTCTATTTTTAGTTGCTGAGGGCACCCTTTTATAACAGCATTTGCTGACGGGTTTACCCTAGTTAAATGTTCATCTGAACGGAACTTCCTATCATGAATTTTTTGCTTTCCATTTGCACAAACCGTTGACGAACCGGTTTCTCCGTGTAAATGGTAAACAACCATTATTTCGTGCCTCAGACTGAAACCAACCTGCTCGTTAAATGCTTTGGCATTAACATTTTGTAATTTCTTGCAGTCACAGCAGATAAGCAAGCTTCCTGGAGTACAGGTGGTTAAACTTGAGCAACTGAGGTATATAATCAATCTTTAAAACTGTTTTATCGATTTGTAAAACCTAAATGTTGCCACAAGGGAGGCGCGGTGGCCTCATGGTTAGTGCGCTCGAGTCCGGAGCGAGCGCTCCGGCTCGTTGTGTTCTTGGGCAAGACACTTTACTCTCAAGGTGCCTCTCTCCACCCAGGTGTATAAATGGGTACCGGCGAATTTAGTGCTGGGGGTAACCCTGCGATGGACCAGCATCCCATCCAGGGGGAATAGAAATATTCCTAGTCGCTTCATGCTACTTGAAACCGGGAAAAGCTCCGGCCTGATGAGCCACTTGGCTCGTATGCAGACTTTACCTTAATGTTGCTACGACACGCCTGAAACCGTTTTGGTGTTGTACAAATCCAAATCAAAGTAAACATTAAAATACCAAGAAAGAAAGATGCTTAATATTTCATATAATCAATAAATCTACTGACGTTCTACCACGAATGCCGTTCTTTTATTGGCTTCCTCATTGGCTACCTAGCAGTGAACGGTTGTTGACAAAGGCGGCCACTTCTTTGCGTTTTCGAAGTGTCTGTGAAAAGGATTAAGATAGAGTTTTTAACGGCTAGAAGATTTATACTAAAACAATTAGATTATTCGCTTTCTAATTCATAGTGTCATAGTTGATAAGGACAGCGGCATCATCGACCATTTAACAAAAAAGAAGCCTAAGCCGTGTATTACACTGTGATAAAACACGACGGGCATTTGAGAACTCGAGGGAAATGTTGCGGCTCGTGTTTTCTACATTTTTCGAGTGTTCGCTCATTTGTGATTTTGTTATTTAGACCTGGAAGTCTGATTGCTGAGTTCAAAGTTGGAGTGCAAGATTCACAAGCGAAGCTGATGATTGCAAAAGCAAAAAAACTGCTCAAAACCTTCTCTAAATTTGACCAGAACTACTTTGCTGTGAAGGACCCTCAAGGTTAGCTTTGTTTACTTCTTCAGTCTCAAAAATAATCCCAAAAACCACAATAGTTAAATAAATATTCAGATTTGTGTTATTTAACTTATGTTCTCTGTGAGTAAAATCCTCACTTTCATGCTACTGTTACAAGGATGTTTCAAGTAATATATCAAACACAAGCGACAGTGTTTCATCGGGATGTCCAAACACCGAGAAGAGAGTTGAAAATACGACGCGCAGCGGAGTATTTTTGACGAAATTCGAGGTGTTTGGATAGCCGATGAAACACTGTCTCGAGTGTTTGATATATCTTCTCAATCGAAGCAAAAACTAAGGAGAAAATCAAGAGGTAAAACCGTCAAAATCTATGCTAATTAAGACCGGGTATCAAAACCTCCTTCACGGTTGTGATTTTCTTTGTTTTAGCTTGATGAATTATTAATGAGTTTGAGAAGGGCAGATCCAGAAAATTCAGAAAGAGAGGGGTAAGGAAAAAACATTGGAGAGAAAACAACCTTGTCCCATGCCCATAACACATAAACATCCTATGGAGACTAGAGATGGTTGGTTACAATTTTTGGCAAATAAGGGGGCAGCCTCTTTGCTCCTTTGCCCCTCTGAAAGCTAAATTTGCCTGTGTGATATTTTCTGGTAAACAATGACCAAGGTCTAACCCACTGGGGTAAAGATGACATATACTTCGCTAAAGTAATTACAAATATCTGAAAAACAGCCTCAATCAAACCCATTTAAGGACGTTCGCGCCCATTGCTACTGCGCATCTCTAGTGCGCACGCTATTCATTGGTCACGCGCGTGCCACGTCATCTTCAAGCGCGCGCACCGAGTCGAAAATATAGAGCTGATGACCTTTGCGTTAACTTGGTGTGCGAATATTTTTGTTGGAAGCTCGGTGACCCCCACTTTTTTTTCGGCAGATCACTTCCTTTTTTAACTCTCTACATTATACTAAAAAACCAAAAAAATCTGTGTGTGGGAAGTTGTAATTATTTGTCATATACTATTAAAAAAGGGTCGAATTGGTACATGGAGACAGGTGTGCGTGACTTAGAAGTTGTCTTTTTTAAGGCTAATTCTAGCAGATTTAATGACATATGTAGCAAAGATCTATCAATTAAGCCTATAGAAGCCGTGTTAAACACTCATAGCTTAGAGATGATTCTTCAACTTAAATATATGCCGATAGTAATGAATCCGGCCAGAATCGCCTCGAATGACTGAGAATCGTAGAAATGCTATGGTCTGAGCTACGCTTTATCTTGAAAACGAGTTCGGTGACCCCCGATTTTTTTTACGTTTTTTATTTAATCTTATCATTTTCTACCGTCAGTCAAAGTTTTAAAAAAATCTGTGCGTGGGAAGTTTTTGGGCGCGAACGTCCTTAAGGACACTAATATATGAACTAGAGAAATAGCCTAGCTAATTGCAGAGATGGATCTAGGGGGAGGGTGCAGGGAGTGCCCCCCCCCCCCCACCCTATGAGATGACATGCAGCTTTCTAATATCACTGGTATTCTGCAAACAAACTATGTGGTTTATTGGAATGAATGAAGTTTATTGGAATTAATGAAAAACATGGTGCACCCCCTCCTAAGAACAATCCTGGATCTGCCCCTGCAATGAGTCTCTTCATAACTCAGTGGTTAGAGTGCCCTAATGGTATATGAGAGATCACAGGCTCAAATTCCAGGCTGATTGTTTTCTGTCCCACCTATCATAATAATAAAAATAATAATAACAATGATAATAATAATAATAATAATAATAATAATAATAATAATAATAATAATAATAATAATTAGACTTAACAAGGGAACCCAACTCACACACACTCACAACATACAGCACATTTATCTTTTACAGTTGCATAGTTGTTTTGTTAAGTAATAGTACAGGAATTTAAACTATCTGTCATATCAACCATTCAGGTCATTTTGATAATAGTAAATTGTAGCCAAGGACTTTAATAAGAGATGTGTGCACATATTAAACGTGGTTGTTTATAACATTGTTTTAAAACTGATTACCTTTCTCTACTCAACAGGCATGTCCTGCAAAATACCAAGCATTTCACTGGGAAGCCTTTCTCGTAATCCTGAGTCAACCCAAAAAATCCAACGTTCATCTTCCTACACAGTAAAAGTAAATGTTAGCAGTCAGACTCAAGGGAAGGCCCACATTACGTGGAAAATTGCAAAATTACGCAACTCAAACAAGAGAAAAGTAGGCAGAAAAAGTACATTCAAATCGACAAGAATTGCCATGGAAGATGTTTATCTTATAAATACAACAGCTATACAAAAAGAAATTTTAAATCACACCCTTCAGTATGGTGTCTACTATGTAGAAGTGATGGTAGTAATGAAAAATGCAGCAGATTGCATGAACTACAATTATGGATTTCTGCGAATCGAGGAGTCACCTCTTCAAGCATTTATATCTACAGACCCTCCTCTGGATAGTATTCTTAAAGGGTACCACAGAAATCTTCAGCTGGATGCCTCAAGCTCTTTTGACCCAGATGTGAAAAAGGATAACAAGAGTGGCATGAGTTTTACATGGCTCTGTGCAAGAAAGGGTGAGAGCTTTGGAAACATTGCATTACTCCCAATTGTCACGCCACACGTACATAGCACAGAATCAGATGGAAAAGGGTGTTATGGTAACGGTCCTGGAAAGCTGAACTATACAGGACCCAATGCAGTGTTGTTCTTAGATCAAATGGAGCCCGAAAGTTATGTGATCAAACTGATTTTGAGAAAAGACGAGCGAGAGGAAAATGTTTCATTTGAATTTGAATTGAACCCTTCAAATGGCTTTGTTCTAGAAATAAGGTAAGCTTAAGTTGATCATTACATGTCTTGCACTTGAAATAGTTGTGTATTTCCCTCTAACTTTTCAAAATCCTCCATTTAAATAATTTTATAAAACTTCTTAACAGGGTAGTAAAGTGTTATTTTCCTTGGCAGCCTGTGCCAATATGGTTATCTGATGATCATTTTTTTTAAGCTATTTAATTTTACCAAGCGAAATGCAAAAAATTCGAGAAACTACTTTGTCAGAATTAAAACGTATGTTTACAGTCAAACCAAGTGAAGCGTGCCCCTAAAGATTACATTAGTAAATTGATTATTTGAACCTGCTAGTCATTTCAAGAATGCGATAATGAATTGATAATTTGAATATTGAACTTGCTAGTCCTTTGAAAAATCAATATTTAAAATTGATATTTTTTAATAAATAATCAATTCATATAATCAATTCACTAATGTAATCTTGAGGGGTACACTTCACTTGGTTTGACTGTAATATGGTAACCTGTAATAAACTTTTTGTGATCATCAGTTGCCGGAATTCGAGCTATTAGTACCCGAAATTTTCCTCATTCGATTAAAAAACACGGACCATGGAAAGAGTTCGATCCATTAAAGATTGCAAACCCTACAGATCAGTATATTGAGTTTATTATGAAATCCTTTTCTAGAATATTATTCTATTACGCCTACCTTGTGATGCTGTTGAAATAATTAATGCTGATGCTATAGAAATAATTATGATTATGCTATTAAAATCATCGGTTTTAGGAACGTGACAGCGAAGTCCGCCATGTTGTGAATCCCTGTTGTATTTAGAAGTCTCCAAACGTTGCGGACGTTGTGTAAAATACCTAGAGTGTCATCACTCACTTTTTTCCTTACAGATGCAAAAGAAACTGCAAACCTGAGAAAGTAAATCCTGCGGAAAAAATGGTTTTCGAGGGCGCCTGTAGCGGTGAGGCCTGTAAGCAAGCCAAAACAAAATTTCGATGGTCGCTTTATCGAAAGAGGGGCGATGGAACATTCCAGTCAGTCGAATTAAGAAAAAACGAAGATCTGGCTCTTCTGGAAATCAATGGAAATAAACTGGTAGAAGGCGCTAAATATTTACTAGAACTTCACGGAAATTTAACTGAAAAAATCAGAAGTGCTCGAACACGCATTTTCGTCACAAATGAGTCTCCCAGAGGAGGAAATTGCACCGTTGATAAGTCTGAAGGGATAGTTTTGGCTACGAATTTTACCTTCTCATGTTTTGGTTGGCAAGACAAAGACAAGGACCTAACCTATCAGTTTGGCTACAAGTCGAGTAGCGGGGCATACGAAATTCTTCAGGAGAGCTCCTTGAGGTTCTTAAGGACCAATAAACTTCCTCTCGGAGACTCGAAAAAGGAAAATATCGTTCAAATGGACATTTACATCAAGGACAAATGGGGAGGATTTGGTTTCAAAAGTGTTGAAGTCAAGGTAAGTTTTGTCTCCTAAACAACCGTCTTACAGACTCACGCAATACCTCCTAGGCTTAACGTGACCTCCCTGACAACGAATGTATAGGGAATCCCAACACGCTGCAACGCATTTGTGTCAAGTGGAATAGATAGACATCGCAAATTATAATCCATCAAATATTTGGCGATTGGTTTAAACGCGTCACGTGACTGAATATTCCCCGCCTACGGACCTCGTCGGCTAAGTATTAGACGATATTATATCGTCGGCAAAGTATTAGACGATATTCCGAACGATCTCGCAGGATAATTGTTAAATAGTTTCGCACCAAATGGAAGCTATTTTTTATATACTAACCAACAACAACACAGCGGTGGAAGACATGTAACAGGTGACAAGAGAATAATACATGTAATAGGTGGAAACCGCGGGGAAGATGAGCACGCAATCTGATTGGCTACTCGTCTCGTCACGGGGAGCTCGTCGATCTCTGAAAAAATTCCAAATTCGCCTTTAATTGAATTTTTTTGAATAACAATATTATTTGTCTCTTGTATCATATGGTGTGCATTTGCTGGCTAGATTGGTCAGTGGCAAGAGGTTATCAAGGTTGTCAGTGGCTAAAGCAGTTGTGTTCGCTCGGGTTTCACTTTGGTTATTGGCCTTGGGCTTTGCTCCCCGGGGGGAGGGGGGAGGGGGGACTCCCATGTGAAAACATCGGGATTCTCCTCTTCTCGCCTAGAGTGGAAATCATGGATTTCAGTCTCTCGTAAGGTGTTCTAAACAAAACGTCACTACTTTTAGCCGCAAAGGTATCTTTTAAAACTGCAGTCTAAGAAATAATAATAAAAAAAATGAACTTTAAATTGGCGTCTTTTAGGGGACAAACAGAGCTCGGACCACTAACAGATTGGCCTCCCTTGGGAGTTTAATTCAAATTTTTCCCAGAGAGCATGCCCGATCTTCTCACATGGGAGTAATGCTCGGGGAGGCTTCGCCCATCGAACTCGCCGTGTAACCGTTACCCAATAAATGGCAAGCAGGGGAAAATTATTTAAGCACTGGCAAGGAAGTGAAAAAGTTTGACAAGCCGAATCGTAGCGTCGCACATGATACCCCAAACTGCAAAAGAAAAATGTACCAAAATCCGAAGACCCTTTAGCTTCTTTCCAGGAACAGGTGTCTGAACACGTGCTTTGTGTCTTCTAAAGGTTCTCTCGAGCCACACAATAAACGCTACCACTCTGTACCATTACACCGTGGGAAATGAGAGTGAGATTGCCAAGCTGTTAAAAAACAACGATGGAGGCAAGAACGCCATGCGATTAGCAAGCACTTTGTTATCCGTGATGTCTGAAACTTCAGAAGAGGAATTGAAAAAAGAGGACAAAATGAAGGTAAAAATTGTATGATTTCTACATTTTGTTGTTCTCGACTACGTAATGGACCTTAAAGAAGCTCAATCGCGGTATTTTTAGCTGTTTTGGCTCCATACAAAATTACCTTTAAACTATATAAAGGAGACCTGAAAATGAAACCTTACTAAGATAGAAAACACTAAAGAAATAGCAATAATAATAAACCATAAAGGAACAAGGATGGCTGAGAATAGAGAAGATTGATACGGATTACAAACGACGAATTTGAAAAATTTGGGCCAAACTTTTCAAGATGCGTAAACCGAGACGAAGCGCTATTCAGGAAACGATGGCGGTATTTGCAGGATTGTAAAATTTTTTTTTTTTTTTTGCACATTTCCGTCTTAACTAAGTCATGCTATAAATAAAGGGATTAGCGATTGAAGAAAGAGAGGGAAATAGAAGTTGCAACCAAGGGACTGGGTTGTTTGTTTGCATGTTTGTTTGTTTGCTTGTTTCTCAACGGCAATATAACTGCTTCCTTTGCTTCTTGTTTAGTTCAAGGACGAGATGATTAAACATTCATCAAAGGTTAAAGTTGATGACCTCCAGGGACTGATTCTCGTGACCTCTGTAGTAGCCAGCGCGACTGATAAAAGCGAAGAGCTCTCAGAAGAATCCCAGGTAAATCTTATTCCTGCTAAACCAATAGAGTAATCTCGTTCCTTTGCAGCCAAAACGACGTAGAAAATTCACTGCGACAGCAATAAGTGCTTTTAGGTACTGAGAGCTGGGACATCTTAAAAGATACTAAATGAATTGTGCACTTTGATTGGTCAGTGGATTTTTAAGAAGACGTAAGAAGTACGAGACCGGGAGGGGGACTCCTATGTAAAAAGGGCTGGGATACCCGTCGGAAATTGTGAAAAGAGCCCCTAAGAGGTACCAAGGTTCTGTTTTTTGGGCGTGGCTTGAAATGTTTTTCACCCCTGAGAGGTACAAATTCTAAAACAATTCATTAACTGGCACTGACTTTCTCCGCTCAATACCCTAAACGTTACCTCGAAAAATCCTGCTGTGGAACTTTTGAGGCTGTACCCCCCAAGAGATACCAGCCCACCCACCCCTAAAAGGTATGACGAGCACCCCCCGTCTTTTTTATACGCCGGGGAGGGCGATAAGGACGTTATGCACTTGTCCAGTGTTCTGAACAAATTTCAGATTCTTTCATAACCCAATTCAACAATGCACTCTGTTTCGTCAATCACTCCCTTAAAGGACAGGTAGTTGATTAACCCCCAAATTCCCAGAGCTAGCATCAACATGGCACTTGGCAATCAATAGGGAGAATTGATTTTTTGATCATGGAACTGAAAAGGTGCTCGTATGAATTCCATCTCCATAGTGGACCTCTGTGGACGTCCTGGAAAACATGGCGAACAAGTTTCAAAACCTCTCCGGCAAGACAAGCGAAAAAGATCCAAATGGTATGAAAAAGGCGGGAAATAATCTTCTGCTTGGAATTGGCAATGTCCTCGATGCGTCTGTTGCAAAACCTGAGAGTCCAGAAAAGGGTCAAACTGAGGAAGAGGAAACGGTGGACGAAGACAAAGTTAACGTGACAAAGGTAGGTCTTTCTCCTTAGTTTTTAGTTTTATTTTATTTAGTTGATTATGACTGTAGGGCTCTGCTTGCCAACGTACGTTCCGTAGGGCGTGGGGGGTTCAAATTTAAACATACAATGTCAATTTTCCAAACCGAGCGCACACAACAGGATCTTCGCGTATTTTACAGTTTCGTTCAAACATTATAACACGTGGTGAATGTATGTCTTGAATTCAACAGACAAAAGTGTTGGCCCAAAAAGCCTGGACCCTAATCAGCAAAGTCGGCGACAGCATGTTATCGTCGCAAGAGGTTGGTGACGAGCCTCTTGAAATGAAGACCAAGGCAATATCCATGAGGTTGAACAGACAGCTTCCCAGTGCTATCAGCGACAAACCCGCCACAATAAATAACAGTAAAGTGACATTCCCACCCCCTGAGAAGTTGCTGGGCTCAAAGGCAATGGCCATGAAGCACGTGGACACACAGGTAGGAATACCAAGACAGTAGTAATTCGTGAAGTGTTATCGTCTGAGTAAGGCTGTCCTGAAATTATGTCTGCCGTTGATTCGTACAACATTCTTTCCAATACCAGTGTCGGACAGAATGTTCAGGGGTTATGAGAACATAAAGGGAGACAGACAGACAGACATGACTGACTGACTGACTGACTGACTGACAGACAGACAGACAAACAGAAAGATAAAAAGACAGACTGACACATAGACGAACAGGCAGACAGACAGACAGACAAAGAGACAAACACACAGGCAGACAGAAACTGATAGACGGACAAACAAACAACGTGACAGTATCTTACAGAGGAATCATCTGTTACATGACGTAAACAGAATGCAATTTCAGCCTTAAATTTAGAAATTCTACTCGTATGTACGACACGTTAACAACAAAGTTTAAGAAAAACAATGCAAAGTCGAATTGAACGTGAAAAGCTGCAGCGAGACAGCTTTAAACAGTATTCAATGATTAGCATCTTTCAGGATCTATGAGGTGAGCCATTAACCTGGGAATTATTTTATAATTGCTAACCCACAAAGCCACAATGTACTGAAAGAATATTCAGCAACAATAAAGTATTTTCGATATTTCCTAGATGCTTTCCATGAAGCATAACCCCTTTTCGTGGGACAAAAGCGCCAATCGTGTGAAGTCAGCCGTGCTCGGCATTGATTTGAAGGACGAGAAAGGAGAACCATTAGACGTGTCGGATCTGTCTCAAGAGATCGAGCTTAATATCAAATCCGATCGACCACAGGGAGACCAAACTCCAGTGAACTCGTTCGTGAAACCGAGCAGCATGACATACCATCGAGTTGTGATTTCCTCAGACGAAATGACACTAAGCGTGAAAGTTGTTCCATTCAATGGAACAAAGCAACAGGTATATTTCCGCTATCTTAAGCGTCCAACGATTGACGCCTACGATTTCATGGCTGAAGTCCCGGATTTTACGTCGTGTAAAAGGCCCGCAATGTATGATGGATACTTAAACTGTACCAAGGATCCATATTTGTTAACGCTTTCTAGTAACGTCACGGGCCACATTGGCTTGCATTATATCGGAATTCGAATGCCTGGCTCAAACAAGGATTCAGGGAAAAACAAACGAAGACGAAGATCGTGTTCAGAACACGGACGACAGAAAAGGTCTGAGATATGTGTGGAATTTAAGGATCCCCCAACCACCCCTCCCCCAACGCCAAGGATGGATGTCCCTGTTTTTGATCCTAGTACTGATGTTAACTATACCTTGTCCATCTCCATGGGAGCCTGTTTGTATTGGTCAGAGAGTAAAGAACAATGGACATCAGAGGGCTGTAGGGTAAGTAACCTTGTGGAAAAAGAATGATTATTTTATAATGATTCTTTGAGCTGAGCTTTGTGATTGGTTGAAAATACTGCTGGTTTTACAAATAACAGCAAACACGTAGTTTTCTTAGCCAGCCAGATATCAAAACCAGAGCCAATCGTGAAATGGGTTCGCGACCTTTCCCCCTCTTCCTTCCTTCCGCCTGCAAGATATAACCGCGGGCTCTGATTGGTTCACTGTAGTAGTTAAGCGCAAATGGTTTGGGCAGATGTTTTCTTTTTACCGTACTTTGGTTTTGTTTAAACAACATTGATCAAAAATGATTTCTATCATTCGATTTCTTTTTTATGGTTATGCAATATCAAACCTGACGTAGTGGAAATGCTTACCCTATTCTAGCATTAAACAGCTTGAAATTATTTAGTGTTGTAACTTTCTTTGCGTTGTTTTCTTGATTTAAGGTTGGCCCAAATTCAGCCAATGGCTCTATCCAATGCCTCTGCACTCATCTCTCCGCGTTTGGCGGTGACTTCTTAGTCGCTCCGAATCCTATCGACTTTGATCAAGTGTGGGACGCCTTCAGTAACATCTTGGAGACCAAGAACTTTGTTGTCCTCGCCACTGTGTGTGCGATGCTCGGCTTATACGTAATCGCGGTTGTTTTTGCTCGAAGAGCGGACCGAGGTGACAAGCAAAAGGTTTGTAATTATTATCATTATCATTATCATTATCATTACCATTACCACTGCCATTGCCATTGCCATTGCCATTGCCATTGCCATTGCCATTATCATCATCATCATCATTATCATTATTATTAGCATTGTACGGTAAACGAGTCTGCGAGGTTCTGACCTAGGAGTGGGAGGCGCGGTTGTCCAACGTCTAGTGAGTTATCCGATCCAAAATCACTAGTCAAAGCGAAGTCACCTTTGCTGTTGACTTACCATAACATCTTATTAAACAGACCCGAGAACAATAGCTCATTTGCGTCTTTCCCTAAGCCTCTCTATCAAAGCTAGACCTGGTGTTAAACCATTCATATGAAAATAATTTGCATGTGAATTTTAATCTCATTTTCATTACCAAGACTCGCTTTGAGAAAGAGGCTAAAGGTAGTTCGGAAATAGCCTATTATAATACTTGAAGGTGATGAAGGAAAATTAACCAGCGTAACGAATTTGGGTAAACCTGATGTCTCGAGTGATAGCTCAACCAATACCAAAGAACTGTTACGCTTGCGTTGAGTTCAACTGGTGGGATAAGACAAAGTGAAACTTTGTAGTAGTGTGGAGAGAGGCTTTTCGTAAATAGAAGTTAAGTCAAAACTGACTTCATTGTGTTATTGCGTTTCAGGTGACACAGGTGATTCCGCTGGGCGACGCGAGCACCAGTAACCATTGCTACGAGCTGTCGATCTACACTGGCTTGTGGCGGCGGAGCGGTACGTCGGCTGATGTCGCCATCGTGATTTACGGAGATGATCGAGACACTGACGTCATTCCTCTGAACTGTAGCACCATGTGCAACAAGAAGCTGTTCGCTCGAGGAAGCGTCAACACGTTCATGCTGTCGCTGAAGCAGTCGTTGGGCGATCTATCGCACATCAAAATTTGGCATGACAATTCTGGCGACAACCCCCAATGGTTCATCAACAAAATCGTCATCCGGGATCCCAAGACCGGCACCACGTGGTACTTTGTGTGCAACCGCTGGCTGGCGGCCGAGAGAGAGGATGGTAAGATCGAGCGCGTGCTCTATGTGTCGTCACCCGCAGAAATCAACAGTTTTAGAAACAAGTTTTACAGTAGAGCGTCCGCAGGGCTTGGTGACGGGCATATCTGGCTTTCAGTAGTTACCAGACCTCCAGCGAGTCCGTTCACGCGCGTCCAACGTCTGTCGTGTTGCTTGTCTGTGTTGATGTCAGCGATGGTCACTAACGCGATGTTTTATCAATTCGGTGCCGAGGACACCAGCGACTCTTTTCAGCTCGGTCCTCTGGTGCTGAGCTGGCAACAGATCATTATCGGTATACAAAGTGCTGTGCTAGTGGTACCGGTAAACGTGCTGATCGTATTCATATTCCGCAACAGCAGATCCAAACATGAGGTCACGCAAGCTTATAACACAAACAGTGACAGCCTCACGCAGGAGCAAGACGAGCCACGCAAATCAGGCTGCGTTTTGCCTCGGTTCTTTGTGTATGTTGCCTGGGCTCTGTGTATTTTAACCTCTCTGACTTCAGCTGCCTTCACCGTTTTCTACAGCATGATGTGGGGCACTGAAGTGTCCAATAAATGGCTCACTTCCATCCTAGTCTCCTTCACACAAGACGTGTTATTCATCCAGCCAATCAAAGTGGTAATCGTGGCTACACTGCTGGCGCTGATCGTCAAAAAGGCGCCAGAGGATGACAGTGTTAAAGACCAGCTAAAGTCTCTGGCGCATTCTAAAGTACAGGTAATACGTTTCGCTCTTAAAGAGTCATTGCACTGATTTTTCTTGTACTTCAGAGGCCCCCCGGAATGGGTATTTTGACATCATCACTCCGTTGAAAGCGCGATATAACGTTTCTCAACAGTCGCGACAGCTTTCAAATGTTTCCCGCATCTATTTGACGCGTCGACGTAGCATTTCCTGTTTCCCGCCATGATATGTCACATCGGTCACAGGCTGTAAATGTTTCCCGCCTTAAATTGACGCTTCGTCGCAGCATAGGTCTTTTCCCGCCATGACATGCCTCATTTTTCACAGGTTGCAAACGTTTCCCGCCAAAATCTTTCGCTCTATTCACACTCATCTATAGCATTCAACAACTTATTCCGTTGGTTTATGTATATATTAGGGTGAATCTCACAAGCCACTCAAACCAGACGAGCACCAACTGGAGCGTTTTCGAGAGTACCGCTTGCGAGTTCTGATAATGGCGCGAGTACTCATCGAGCTCGCTTTCTACCTGGTTTTTGCCTGGGCACTAATGGTAATCTGCTACGGCCGGAGAAACACTGGCCACTACTGGATGACAAATGGCATTGACGAACTGTTGCCCAAATTTCACAAGGTAAACACAGTGTAAAATTGGAAATTCCCGCGTCACTTGTTGAAGAGAAGAGGTCACAAACCAAAGTTCTGAAACTGTTGAAATTCCTATTAGTTACTTTCTTACTTAATATTTTTCCTACCTACCTATCCTCCCACCAACCTACCTCCCGACCTACGTACTAAGTTTATTTTGGGTCAGTCAATGATAGATTGGCGAGCCGGTACAAGAAATCGGAACAACTTCTTACTAGCTAGTTTCTTTCAGATTCACAACGCCGATACATTTTGGGCCTGCACCAGGAAATACCTAGTTCCTGCCATGTATGAAGTGAAGTGGTACAACGGACAAGCATTTGAGTACAAAGATGGATTTATATCAGACATGTCGGGCTACCTGGTCGGCATGCCTCGCTTCAGACAACTCAGAGTTAAACCAGGTGAATACAATTTTATCCGAAGCCAACCCTTACATGTCACAGTTAGAAGCATTGAAGAAGTGCCGAGTACTTTTCGTTGGCCGTCTCACCTCTTGAAACCTTTACCACAATTTCATTTTCATTTCACTATCTTAGAAGGCACCACACCTCCCTTAAAGAACTTCCTAACCCTTCATACCCCCGTTAAGATAATTCCAAAATTTTCCTAGCAATATCATGACAAGCACAACAAGAAAACAAAACATAAGATCTTGATATTATCAGCTATAACTAAACCTGCGAGAAATGACCAGAAGATGATGAATACGACACGATGGCCAACTGCGAGGTTCCAGCCTCGTTTGAGAATAGACTTTTAAATGCTTGAAAAGATGTAACTGTTTATGGAAATGGTTATTATGGCCTTGCTATCTTTTTGTGTCAATACACTTGTTTTTAACTAACCACTGAAAGCAAGCAAAACGCGATCAGTTGGCAATCTTAATTATTGCTCTGGAATTGTTACGTTTCATGTAATGTTCTAATCAACATTTTATTCATCGTTTTTTTTTTCTTTAGGTCCATGCCCAATTGCACCTCGGTTTCCTGAATTTAGAGCAACATTGCGTCCCTGCCTGCCGCCTTACAGCATAACAGACGAAGACCAGACACGCTACAGCATGCCGAAATGGCGCCAAATTCCAGCCAATGAAACAACGCTATTGACAGAATTCGCGCTGCGCGAGATGTGCCCGAAACCTTGGCGCTACAAAAAGTCGGACGAGCTTCACAACCTTCCTCTCCAGGGTTTGAGGGCTGCCTACGGAGGAGGAGGATTCGTGGCTGATCTGGGCTACACAAAGTCATCAGCATTAAGGGTCATACACAACCTTCAGAACAACTCCTGGATTGACGAGAGAACTCGGGCCGTGTTTGTCGAGTTTATGGTCTTCGACTCATCGACGAATCTCTTTAGTGCTGCGTCGTACATTTTTGAGGCTCTACCCCTGGGTGGAGCTGTCACATTTAAGAGAATCAACACCATGTCGTTGTACGGAGCCAGGTCTACTGGGACTCGATCTACAACCGCGGTTTGCGAGCTGATAGTCCTTCTGATGGTCTTCTACTTCATTGTAGCCGAAGCAATCAAAATCTGGAAGGAAAAGTGTAGATACTTCAAGTCTGCATGGGCCTATGTGGAAATGGCGCAAATTGTTGCTGCAACAGCCACGGTCGTCTTATCGATCTTCCGAAGGTATCACACAACAAAGTTAGTAAACAGAATTCATAAAAACCCATTTGAAACATCAAGCTTTCACTACGCAGTGCTGTGGTCAGACCTTGAAAACGCGCTCATGGCTATTCTGGTGTACATTTTAACCGTAAAAGTTCTTAAGATCCTGAAATTCAACGAACACATTTCCAGTCTAGCAGCAAGCATGGCGCGTTGCCGAAACAAAATCATTTCTTACTCGGCGGTTTTCATGGTGGCGTTCCTGGCTTTCATGCAAATTGCACTTCTCGTCTTCGGAAGCACCACGAAGGCGTACTCGAGCGTTTCCGAAGTCTTTCGAACACAGTTCGGAATGTTCATTGGCGGAGATACGAACTATCACGAACTTAAGAACGCCAATCGGATCATTGGGCCCATCTACTTCCTTCTGTTTATGACAACCATGGCGTGCATATTGATCAACATGTTTCTGGCGATCTTGAACGAGTCTTACAGAGAAGTGAGAATTTATCGAGATCGTGACACAGAGGAGTACAAAATGTTGCAAGTTTTTGTTGATTACGCTAAGAATGCAATGGGTAAAAAGCTCAACTCGTGGAGAAACGCCAAATTCTTTCCCAAGAGAAACAGTTACAGCGTTGAGACTGAACAGGTGAAATCCAAAAAGGAACTTGAAGAAATCCACAAGTACACAGCACTGAACTGGAGTGCCTACGATTTAATGTGCCAGAAACATCTGGGAAACAACGAAGCGGCTATAGAAACGTCCTTTTTCAAAGACATTAGAATTCACTTAAAAAATATCAGCAACGAACTGAAGGAAGTTTCTCTTGTCCATCGCTCAGGAAAGTACAAAGTTCACGAAGTGCAGAAGAAGTTTGAGATCGAGACTGACAGAGCCTGTACAGACTTACGGACACCTTGCAAGGGACTGGGGTTGGAGAAAATGGCCAGCAAGTGTAGTCTATTTAGTTTGAGCGAAAGCACGATGTACCTGGACAGACGGAAGGGCCGAGACTCCGTCAGAAGGTTGCTAAACAACGATGACAACTCTGACGTCGAAGATGGCGATTGGGATGACCAGACATCTTACGCGGAGTCTATGAGAACTTTTTTCGGGAACTCTCGATCTGGGAGCGTTTATGATCCAGAAAGAGAACCTCTGAGTGAGTCAGACGCTTGGTCTTTGGATCGAGAAAGCTATATCTAGAGTTGAACGGGCGAGAGTTCGATTGTACATACATACAGTATACAGTAATTCGGCATAGGGCACTTCCTCCAAGCGGACAGTACATCGGCTCTGTTGAAAGTTGATTATATTTGATTGTAAGATCCCTATTCGAACCAATCTGCAGTGTTGGCGTTTCGGGGTGAACAGTCGCTAATTTCATGAAAACACTAAAAGCAGTAACCATCAAAAATGACA
>OZ026600.1:4075660-4145660 GCA_964020085.1 Micromussa lordhowensis | reverse complement strand
TAGTCGGAGCTGAGAATTTACTAAAATGCTATAGACTGCTGGACTAACCTTTCCTCTGCAAACTGATCGCACAACACAGGGGCCTGGCCCCAGACTTAAAGAACGGCAACGCTTCATCTCTTGGTCCCAGAGTTTGATAGCCACACCCTCCTTGGTATTACTGAAAAGACAGATATATTATGCAGAAGGACGTTGTCTGAGTAAATACAGGTGTTTATTGACGCACGCAATTCATCCTCTGCTCTAGAGAAAGTTATGAGAGTCCACCCGAAAAAAAAACAGTGTCTCTGATTGGTTACAATTTGCGCGCGGAAATTCAAAAACGGACAACAACCAATCAGAGGCACGGCTACAACTTCTGAACAGCTACGTCATCAGAATTGAATTTTTGGATCAAACATCAGTCCGCTCTCAAGCGGAGAAGGAAATTCAGAACTTAAAGACAGACGTCAGCTAAGTTAATCCCAACAATTTACTTTACAACGTGTTACATCATCATTAGACTTCGGAAGTAAAAATTCAGTGTCTGTCAATCTTTCACTTAAAAGACATACACTAAAATAACTAGTCAACTTGAAGTTTCCAACTAACGAAAAAGTTAAGGAGGCAAGTTTCTAAAGAAACTGTGGTGCTGCGTCGGTGGGAGTATTACAAGATAATTTGGTTTTATCAACTGGGTTGATAATGTGAATTGGCCACCGTAAAGAGATTCGGAAGCTGACGTTTCGAGCGTTAGCCCTTCGTCGGAGCGAATGAATGAGCGATTCGCTCCGACGAAGGGCTAACGCTCGAAACGTCAGCTTCCGAATCTCTTTACGGTGGCCAATTCACATTATCAACCCAGTTGATAAAACCAAATTACAACGAAAAAGTTCCTGTCAATTTATCAAGCTCACAGAACTTACCCTTTTTCCTTTCCTCCAGTGACAATGAGTCCATCTCTAAGAGTTGTGTGCATGGTGAACACTGGACCATTGTGCGCTCGACTCACTACCCGCACTAACTTGTGACTTGACCATACAAACACATCTCCATTCATGGCTCCAGTAAATGTCAGATTATCCTGCAGAGATTCAGAGAAAATATGAAAAGAGGCTTCATTTCTCGGTGACTGGTGAATAACTTGTTCAGCAAATGCAACGGTAAAAGGCTGTGCAGTAATTGTTGTTAAGTGCGGGTGCGACCAAATCGAATTAGGATTTCAAGGAGACGATATGTAACTTTAGACCTTTTTATTTAGTACCTCGCGATAATCTAGACCAATTCTGTTCGATTTCTCGAAACTGACTGTCCGTCTGGATATAATGGAGAAGTAAAACAATTCTCAAAGACCGCAGCCTGGTTAGCTCTGTTGGTAGAGCGCCAAACTGCAGTGCGGGAGGCTGAGGACTGAACCAACACTCGGGCTCTTGAAATAACTGAGGAGAATGGCCTGCCTTTGAAATTGCATCTGCAATTGGTAAGACGTTCTAGTCTTCTCGGATAAGGACTATAAATCGCATATTCAGTGTTACGTGTTTAGCAGAGGACGTTAAAGAACCCACACACTTATCACAAAGAGTAGGACACGTACTTCCCGGTGTTATTGTCTGACTTTGTCTCACGGGCTGGTGCTTTACCTAGGGTTAACCTCATTGCACCTTTCCACCTTGCACAGAATTGTCCCAGAAAAACTGCTATGTCTATGTCTCAGTACTATGGCCTTTTGTCGGCAATGCCATCTCAGTGGAAGCTAAACTCCTCGTACATTACTTGCAATTGGCGAAATCACGAGCAAAATACTAATTACACAGTTACACTCACTAATGGTCAAAATGTTGCAGCTGCTACTTGAGAGGAAAGACTAAGAATGCGGCTAGGACAAACAAGTAGATTCCTTCCATTTTAAGTTGGGCAAAATGATCGTCCTTCTTTTAAAGCTCAATGTCTGCTTACGTCCTCTTCAAAACGGCCAAGATGATATTTATGTCTCGATCATGCACTGAGGCCCTCTCCACCACGCCGGAGGAATTTGAAAACGGAGGTTTCACTCTGAAAACGCATCAAATGTTTTCCGTCCAAACTACGCTGGAGGAATTTAAAAACGCAACAATCACCGGTCATTTTGGATTTGTGTTTGAGGAAAACTCGGTCAGGGAAATCGCATGATTATCGCGACTACATCGTTCCCGAAAAGCTCCGTTACCAAGTGTTTTCCGCCGATCCACACGAAAAGACGGCGTTTTCAAATTTCTAAGGCGTAATGTGGGCGCTGCCTGATTTAATTTCATTTTTAAGTCTCCAATAATGGTCTCTCTACAACGGCCCGGGGGTGTCCGTTGTTGAGAAGTTTAACCGTATTTTCTTACCCCTCCAAACGCCATCGATAGCATTGTCTGCATGCGGAGCTGGGAGTCGTCACCTTCCCCATGTTGGGTTGCCGTTATCACCCCCCGTTTTCCAACCAACTGTCCTCCAGCCAAACTCCAGAACTTCACGTGTTTTACACCGCACGTGACGAACTGGCAGTCAGAGTCCGGTCTGAACTCCGCTACAAAAATCCTCTCCGTGTGGCCATGAGAAGTGGCAAGTTTAATGCCTAAAATACGTAAGAGATGCAAAAAAACATTAGAGAACATCAAAAACTACTTCAAAAAGCCATGCAGGCTGGCAAAATTTGTTTTTAGCCCGACAATTCTCAGCACCCTGAGAATCTTGTCAATGGTGAGTAAGAATAAAGATCTTCATCGAATACAAACGTATAAACGATATTTATATAGAATTGCTTCAATTATGGCTGCCTTAAGGTACAATGTATACAGCTAAAAGAATCAGCTGCAGGATTTTCGGGAAGTTAATTTTACATTATTCAAACACCCTTGGGCAAACACTTTTTCTAGTTCTTGAGTTTTCGAGATGTAAGTCGTTAAGAAATTTAACTTCTGGAAAAAAAATTGCCATCAGATTCCTCCACTGACACTATAACTTCCTGACGTGTGCACCTATCTTAAATGGCGACCAGTGTTTTCGAAGTTGAACTATTCAAGTTTCCCTACAAAGTTTTGCCAGAGCCACACTCATTTTCCCAGCAAATCGAACGTCTAAACGATTTGATTTTATTGGTAAGTGTGGTGAATGCGCTATTTACCTCCAGCCCATTTCCACACCGCAATGCTATGTGCAGCGTCAATGCCAACAGTAACAAGAAGCTTGCCATTACAGCTGAAGTTCACGGCACACACGCCTTTGGTATGGAATCCTTGTATGACAGATAACGTTTCCTTGGACATGGCATCCCAGACGTGAACACAAGGCTCTGTACCGATCTGACCAGTGGCTACAATGTTCTGCAACACACAAAACAACTACATGAAGAGCAAAACTGACTCCAACCCTTACTGAACTTTAGTACTATAGGAGAATCTTTGTTTACAATATTTGCCTCATTAGCATAAGCGATACAGTTTCTGATGGAGCTACAGAAACATTACTTCTGACTATTGAAATAGTACAACACGATTAACTGGCCCAAGGTATTTGACTCCCATGTATTAAGCACTTTTTGCGCGAGGATGTATGAATCATTAGCGCTTTTGCCACCCAGAAAGTTTGTGGTTTTTAAGAGCCCATGTCGCCTCCAATATTTCACGCAAAGAGCCAAATATTTCAATAATTACTAAGTTTCACAAGCTCTTTAAATGTTTGTAGTCAATTCGTGTCTAGCGTGATGCCTTCTCTGCGTACAAAGTAAAGTCGTATGTTAATGACCAAAAATGTAAACAATGACGTCAGCAAAGATTCTCGTATATGGCCAAGCTTTCGTAGCGACAAAGTGATCATAGTTTAAAACTACGGTCCATAGTTATGAAAGAAATCTTATAGAATCGGCGCACCTTAAACTTAGGGTGTTGATTGACAGCCAAGCATATTATATCGTCAGTGTGTTCGAGATAGAATGACTGCACTCCATTAGCTGTGCTCAGAACAATTCCCGCCCCGGCGGCATGGTACACAATGTCTCCCTCGGGGAGGTAGTGTAAGTTGTTTCTGGTGTCGAATCCTCGATAGCCGTGAATGAATTCCAAACTGAGTTCCTGTGGATTGGAAATGAAACGAATTGCATTAGAGCAATTTCAAAGGTAATTAACTAGAGCCACTAGGGGAATCAATCTTTGTTACAATATTTCCTTTACCAGCATTAGCGCTTCCGTTTGTGATCGACCTGTCTGAGTACAACCTCTGAGTATTGCGGTTTAAGCCGTTGTAAAAAATGCTTTTTGTGTAACGTGGGTTTAAAGACTGAAAATTTTAAAGACAATGTCTGCGCTCATTAGCGCTTTGTCGCCCAGAAATTTGGCTGTTTGTAAAGCTAATATCTCCTTCTATTTTACACCCAAAGAGCTAAGACTTTCATCTTTATCTCAAGTTTAACAAGCTCTCAAAACGTTCGGAGTTTATTCGTACATAGCCAGATGCTTTCTCTACGCAAAGTCAAGATATCTTTTGTACTTTCTTGAATTTTCTTGTAAAATGACCGTGTGAAAAAAGGGATAGACTTTAAATTTTGTCTCTAAATCAATTTGTATAACCTGGATTGGTTGATTTCTTCTCTTCTTTCCTGAGTCCCTCTGCCGATCAAGCTGTCTAACTTTAGGAGGAGCTTTGGAGCCACGACTAACAGCAGGCCTATCACAAAAAACATAACATTACTATCAAGAATCAAACCAGATCTGCGGTAATCTTGGGAAAAACAAGTTTTCTCAAACTGATAAATTATTGTCAAGTCAAAAAAACCGTGGATGTGTTTGGAAAAGTACTCTTTAAGAATTTTATTTCTCCGTCGGTTTTCTCCTTAGTTTTAGGTTTACCTGAGACGATATCTCGAACATTCAAGTCGGTGTTCACTGTTGCTGCTCCAAATATATTCATCGAACAAATCGTCAAAAATATTAAGCTGTGTGTCGTAATTTCAACTCGTTTCTTGATGTTAGGAACTGTGATGAAATGCTGTCTCTTGTGCTTCACATATTACTTCAAACACGGCGAGAGTTTTCGCTGGTTTGCGAGGCGTGAACTCTCGCGTACTCTCTCAGCTGGTTTGATTTTGCAATGTCGTGAAACACAGTTCCTACAAAACACTCGACTACAATGCCACACATAACAAGCTACCTATGTTCTTCATCCTCTTGCTTCTCTCTGAGGTGTGGTTTTACGCCTTTTGTGGTTCTTAGTGGATTCGCATAAATCTTATCCTCGTATGTCAGGTTCTTTTCTTTCTGGACATCACTGTCATAGCCTCCCTCTTCCTCGGAGTCTGTGTCCGAATCATCACTGTCGCCCCCAGTGTCTTCTCTTTCACGGCCGCGAGCATGTGACCATACCATGACCGACGTGTCGGCTCCTCCCACTGAGATCAAGCGGCTGTCGTCATTTGTCCAGCGGACATTTGTCACATGCGCAGAATGGCCGACGTACTTCTTAAATTTAGCATTCTTGCCCTGGACAAGAGAATTAAATTGAGATGTTCTTTACTTCACACAGTGATAACAATCAATTTAGGTATCTTCCTGACGATTAAACTCTCATTCAAAGGAAGTAACAAAATAAAAAATCTGGTGCCTAACAACTGGTCAACCAACTTTTCTCTTTTCCATATGTTTACAGTGTGACTGCCCGAACCGGACCACTTGGAAAAAAGTTAAACACTCAGCACGTTATTTGAGAATAAAGAATAGCGATCTTTTTCTCAAGTAAACCAAGAACATTGAAGAATACGAACAGTAGATCTTAACAAAAATGAAAACCCTACACAGTGCGAGACGTTGCTAACCTCTCAGGAAACTTTGCCATTTGCTGATTGGTTAGTTTCGATCTTAAATTGTTTACGTTTTTCAACGGTCTTGGTGCAGTTGATGGCTGGAAAATCAGTTTTCAAGCTAAATTTTTCGAGCGAGATTTATAATTATGATAATTCGCCGTCACGAGACAGCTACCAGTCCATTGTTCTCAGTTTACATTTTGATTGATTAGCTTTTTTTCCAGGTGGCCCGGTTCAAGTAGTCGCACGGGAAATGTCCTGCTATGCTACTTCACCTGAACTGGGTACTCAAACACCTTCACAAATCCAAAGTCATCTCCAGTGGCTAAGATCTTCTTATCTTTGGTCAAATCAACCGCGTTCACATCAGTAATGTCTGAGTGAGGCGGCCAGATTCCCGTGCAGTCTTCACCGAGAACACCAGTCCATGTGAACCAGTCAATCTCTTTCGCTTTATTTGTGGCAATTGCTTGGCGTGTACCGCGGGGTGCCTCAAAGAACAGACGTTCTTTGGCTCCAGAGTTGGTTTGAAGAAGCTTTCCTGTGATGAGCGGTATGAAGCGTATATGTGAAGACTAAATCATTCGATAACTCATAACGCGTGTGTAGAATATCAATGAAAGCTCCCGAGTAGCACATTTATCTCGTGTTTATGCTGTACGAGGTAGGTCTAGCTTTTAAGTATGTGAATGAAAGCCAAGGGTATGGCCATTCAAGTGAAAGCTACTGAGCAGTACTTTCATGTGGTACTGTTTATTATTCTGTACAAGGTGATTCTAACTTTTAAGTCTGTGGATGAAACCCTAGTGTGTGACCATTCACAATGAAAGCTATTGAGCAGTACTCTCATGTGGTACTGTTTATTATTCTGTACAAGGTGGTTCTAACTTTTAAGTCTGTGGATGAAACCCTAGTGTGTGACCATTCAAAATGAAAGCTATTGAGCAGTACTCTCATGTGGTACTGTTTATTAGTCTGTACAAGGTGGTTCTAACTTTTAAGTCTGTGGATGAAACCCTAGTGTGTGACCATTCAATTGAAAGCTATTGAGCATTGCTTCCATGTCGCGTTTTCCACTTCTTAGAGGAAAATGTTCAATTTTCCAATTTTTACGCTCTCGGTAGGTCTAGGGTAAGATATCTAACAGAGTCAAGCACAGGGATTTCAAATTAATCAAGATACTGGCATTCTATACCAATATGACCACATTTCAAATGCTTGGAAGTGGAAATCTCTTTGCACCCTGATCGCGGGACCACCTTAGTTGAACCAACAAACACACCACTTCCGTTCACTTGTAGATGAATAATTTACAAGTGAGAGTCACAAGCGTAAAGAGAAAGAAGAAATTAATCAGCAACTTACCTTTGGAGTCCCAGTCCACATGTGTGATGTAACTCGAGCTTCCTTTGCAGATTCCAACTCGCTTGCTGCTCAGCACATTGTAAATGTCCACAAAATTATCATGTGATGCGACAGCCAGATATTTCCCTTGACCTGTTAAGAAAAACGATTAACAACTCACAAGGAAATAGAGCGAAATCACAAGCCAGACTGCATGAGATTGCAACAACTTTCTTCTTTTCCGTTAACATCTTTCCTTTTACTTAACTTTAGTTTACTTCAACGATCGACTAGACACAACACGAATCAACCCAAAACAACTGTGACTGATTTCGTCCCATCTCCCGCGAACAACAATGTACATGATCTAAGTGTGATCGTTTGGGTGAAGAAAGTACTAAGAATATCACTGGCAAGTAGAGTTTTATTACCCGGAGAGTAGTCAACAGACTCAAGTGAATTTTTTTTTGTTGATCGATGCTGTCTTTTTTGTCTTCAGAAAGTAAACTTAATAATTTGAAAATTAATTTACAGTACTTAATAAAGTGTCACTAACCAGGTGAAAACTTGATGTCTGATATTTCCTCTTTCCTGTGATGAAAGCCAACAATGTCATCCAAAGTTGTAGAATCAACAACCTGAAAACTGCCTGTGATACAAGACAAGGACATTACATGTGCAAATTGTTTAAAGCCCCCTACAGCCCTCTCAACCCAAGAAAATACAGCCTCCTGTTCGGTATCCATATGGTATCTTTTTGGATTGCTGGTGCTACCTCTTTTCTTTATCAGAATCTCAAGCGGCAGCGAACAGTGAAGCCATGAGAAACAAGGATAGCAGCGATACTCTATGTTATTCTGTTATTTGCCTTAAAGATGATTTCTAGTCCGTACTGCACAGTCTTTGTACTCTAATGTTTGCGAATCTAAATCGATGAAATGCAAATTGATGTTAATCTTTACCAACCGCGTAACTTACCTTCTGGTATTCTAATTTCTCGTCTAACAGTTTCTTTGATTTTAGTAATATCAGAAGAACAAAGCACAAACCTTCGCAACCGCAATGGCGGTTAACGCGAAATTTGGAATTGTCTTCATGTAAGTTGTTGCGAGATTTCCCGTTTGAGACCTCAAACCCCCGAGGGTGCGCAGTAAGGACCAGAACCCTTCTTTTCTTACCCGTGATATGAGTCTGTAATCAAACGTTGTTCTATTACAGACGCTTTGATGGGGAACAACTTTCTTCCAGTTTAGTCTACAGTCACTCTTACCATCTTTAAAACCAATAGCTAGCGCCCTTCCATCGGGAGAGTACGTTACACTCCGCGCAGATTTCGTCATCTTACGAACATTCTTCATTCGGTGAGTAGCTAGATCCCAGACTCTTACAGTCATGTCATCACTGACAGTCGCACAAAGCTCATCTGTCGGGTGAGAGGCCAGGCCCCACAGCTCTCCTTCCAGGTGACCCTAAAGACGAAAGGCAAATATCTAGTGGACCGCTAAATTGACATCTGTAAGGTAAGAAGTCAAAGGCATCCGTAGTGAAAGGAATGTGGTTTTCTCTGACAGCAAATATTAGTCTACTTCTTGAAGTTACTCTGAATAGAAGTACAGTTTCCAGTGTTCGTCGTAAGCAGTGCAGTATCATTTTTTTTCCTTTTCCCTGTTTTTTTTTGTGTGTGTAGGAGTTGGAGGTTGATAAATACTGTTGAAAGATCCATTGGGTAACACAGATTATTAAATTATCAATCTCGGATAATGCAATTCTAGCTTTCTGATTGGTTCACAAGATCTCGGTTACCAGCCATTATACCTGCGTTTGACCATATATGAAAATGAATGCGGCAAATGTCGCTCAGCATAAAATTTTTCCCGTGAAGCCAAGTTTCGTCGACAAAAAAAAAAATGGATAAAAAAGGCAGATTTGGCGAGCTATCCACGCAAGAAATACAAGAAATTATGGACAGGGCCGTCCCAGAAACAATAAAAAAGCCACAAAGTTCGGAATGAGATTGTTTAACGGTGCGTACCCTTTAAGTTTCAATTAAAAGTTGCAAAATTTCAAAATTTCAAATATCACCGTCGAGACTTAAGCAAAACGGAAGATTGAGAATTTAATAAAACAATTATTCCAATCGCGCTTGCTTGAGATTGGTTATAGCCAAATTTGGCCCTACGAGCCTCGGTGGCTATTTACCATCTCATATCCAACAATCACCGGTCATTTTGGATTTGTGTTTGAGGAAAACTCAGGCAGGGCAATCACATGATTATTGCGATGCCATCGTTTTCGAAAAGTTTCGTTTTCCAGCGTTTTCCGTCTCCGGCGTAGTGTTGACGCTTCCTAAGACAAAATAAAAAAGTTCGTGTTCATTTGAATAAAGAACAGCAGTTACATACAGTAAATGAAGTACCTGAATAAGAACTGTGATAGGTCCACTCTTATCTATTTCCATGATCTGAAATTCAATTTAACAAGTATTATGATTTAGCCATCACTTCACTTTCACAACTACATGTAGTCATACAACAGAGTTTCGATCCACAAGAACCACATGACAAGAGAAAGGACAATCTTACAACACAAAACTGTCATTGTTCTGTAGCAAGGCCATCTTGTAACATTCAAATAAAGGGATTTTCGATTGAAACCAAAACCAAAGTAATCACTTTGTCTAATCTTAACGAAGTAGACACTGCATTGAACCAATCAAAACTCCAAGAAAATACACGTAGCTGTTGCGAAGCGCGGGAAAACGTGTGCGAGCGCGTCACGATTGGTTCTGGCCGTATTCGCGTCTGATTGGATGAAAAAGTGCCCAGAGTATTTTTTACGTCGATCGCGTAGCGCAGTAATACAAACCCAAACCAAATGTGAATTTTCAACACTCAAGTGAAAACTGCTGTAAGAAGGCCTTTCATTATTTTTATTACCAAAATTAAGTCACATTGCATACCTCGCCATGTTTAGTGCCAACTAAAATTTTCCCCTGTCCCAGAGTTATTGCGCGGATCGGAGGTGCGTCTGCCAGCAGAATCGAGGCCGGTGGACCAGGGCTTAGGGTAGTCCGGGTGACTCTGTAATTCTTTAGACAGCGAGAGAAATTCTCGTCCCACAGAGCAACTATTCCATCTTTACCACCTGTCACAAAACCCTGACAACAGAAACAAATCATGAGATGAACATTTTGAAAAGGTGTGACTGATTACTGTGCACAAGACCAGGATAAGCAGGAGTGCTGCCTAGTTAAAGTTTCAATCGCACCAGCAGGTCTCCAGAATTGAACCGCTCCTTATCACTAGTGACTTGCTTGGTTTTAATACCAGTTTGTCTAAACTTCGTTTTCGTACAGAATTATTAAATGAGTCCAGGACCTCAAAAGGGCAAGTAAATGTGGCTAAATGTAATTTAGGCTAAGTTAAACACGAAACAATGGCGTGGTTTACAGTTCGGCTTCGGATGTCAAGTCATTCTGCGTTTGCTTTCGCTACGGGACAGTTCGCTGAGTTTATTCCCGGCCCGCCCCTCCCTCTTGGCATGGTAAGTATTAGGTAAGTATCTTTGTTTCCACTGTTCTAACAGTGTGACGGTGCCTGGTGGTTGCCGCTCACAGGGTTGTCATGGATACCCTTCGCGTACGGCTAGGAGTGGCTCGTTCCCCCACCTTCCTGTTTTCAGGCACCATTCCCCAAGCTTATCTATTGTGATGAGTTTAACTATACATTAATTCATTTGTGTCTGTAGTTTAGCCTCCTCTGTTGTTCAATTTCCCTCTCTCACTGAGGGTTCCTGTTGAAACCTTCAGAACTCTCTTGCTACTCAGTGAAAAGATGACTCTTATCCAGTTGGCACAATGGAGATGGCGTCAGCAATCAACATGGTCTGTGTCGTATTGGTTTCATGTAACAAAACAAACACCTAAGTTTTCAATGCTACATTGTGCTTGTTACCTTTTCAAGGACTTGCATGGCAAACACGGGCCCTTCGTGCGCCTGTACTGTGTTCTTCAGGGCGTTTCCTTGCCAGATGTACACTTTTCCACTGGCTCCTCCTGAGAACACCAGATCAGGGCCCTTGCCATACGTCACACACATCATCGTCTCTGCTTTTCCTGCGCTACCAAATGTCCCTCGCTTCGATGTGAAGCCACCACCCGTCTGTGTCCAGAACTTGATGTGTTTCATGCCCGCCGTCACAAGAAGATCTGGATTCTGCGGATTCCATTTTATAACAAATATTTTGTCCTTGTGACCCCTACGGGTTAAAGGTAAGGTAAGATAAGGTAAGATGAGGTAAGGTAAAGTCTATGTCACCACAGCGGCCCATAGAGCCAGAGCTTATCCTGGTCTCTGTAGCATTAAGTGACTGGGAGCATTTCTACTCCCCCCTAGATGAGATGCTAGTCCATCGCAGGGTTACCTTTGCCAGTTAAACCATTCGTACACCTTGGTGTATAGAGACACTGTGATAGTAAAGTGTCTTTTCCAAGAACACAATGCAATGACCTCAGCTAGGGCTTGATCTAGGATTGCTCGATCCCAATTCCAGTCCGCAAACGATAAGTACATGTACACTGCACCTCCACAAAAAATATAACTGGACAATTATGGTAAGAGCTGACAAGAGATGAACACAAGTAATAATGAAGTAACTGGCAGTTAAATTCAGTCTGTTACCTTGTGGTCGCTAGCTTTTCTCCTTTTCTCCAGTCCCATACCACAATGACATGGTTATCGTCAAGCCCAACACTGGCCAGCTTCTTACCATCGCCTTAGAAGGAAATAGACCAATTTTGATATATTAAAATCCAGCGTAGTTCACAATAGACCTCAGCAAAAGGCTCTGGAGAATAAACCCCACAAACTCTGTAGTTATTCCCCAGAGCCTCGTTCTGAGGTCTATTGTTTTAGGCTGAATTTAAATATATCGAAATTGGTTTATTACACAGTAGAGCCTTAATAAATATAATAAATCCTTAATAATTAATAAATCCCAGTAACTGCTGATTGACATTATAAGGGATGTAAATTTCTGTAAACCAATTAATACAGTTTTGTTCTATACATACTTGGAGAAGTCATGACTTTACCATCCCGAAAACGAAAGTGGCTTCCATACATACAAGTTCAAATCTGGGGCTTGTTTAGGGTATTTTTCTTAATATGATCACCATCAGAATTATTCCCATTCCATTCCTTTCCGGGTATCAAACCAGAAGAATATTTGTGCTTTTATAAAGCAAAGCTTTTACAAAGTGGTACCTCTTTATGCTGAAAATGAATACAAGTCAAGCCCACAAAAACAAGAATTTAGTATTTTTTATAGAATTAAGCTTCTTTCAAAATATTCATGACCATTCAAATCATTGCCATTGGGAGTTCTTTAACACCACCCTATCCAGGTTGGTGAGTGTCAGGAAATGTGGTACCTGAAAACTCAACTGCACAAACACCCCTCTCGTGTTGCCCCTTGAGGATAGCTAAGGTCTCCATCTTCACTGCATCCCATACATGAACAGCTGGATCTCGTCCCACCTGGCAGAAGAAAAAATATGTTCTTAGCCTCTCTTGAAGCAGACTTTTTTTGTACCGAAAACCATGAGTTAACTTCATTTTTTTCTGTCATCAAGTATGATCATGATGGCATGATAAATGAAGTGATTTAGAAGTAGAATTATAGCTATTTCATTTTCTTTTTTTTTCCTCAGTGCATCAAGGTCATCAAACATCTTCAAAAAGACTTGATCTGTGTCCTTGGCTAAAAATTACTTATAAATCACAGGGTCCCCTCTACCTGTCCTGTGGCAACAACATCCCTGACAGGGTGAATACACAAACAAAGGATATCATCTGTGTGCGCATTGTAAAACCTCTGCTTATGATCCTCGCGGTTGTACACAATCCCTACAGCAGCCACGTGGTACACAATCTCACCACCCTGAGTGTAGAAGAGATTGTTGCGACAGTCGTATCCTCGGTACCTGATGGGAAGAAAGTTCTAATCATAAACAACATGGTAGTTAATGGGTAGAAACTGAGAGAAGTGGTAGGGCCAACAAATTATCCATGTAGTAAATTTCCTTGATTAATACCCTGGAAATGCATTGGCCTGGTCAGTCAAAAAAAATGGTGCAGCTTAAGGTGCTGACTCTTCTGCAGGGCACAGCAACATTGTCCTTCAAGACAGAGCTCTTCCAACAACAATATATAATATACCCTGGACTCCTGCCATAGAACTTTTACTATTGAGAGTGATCAAACTCTGATTTCTCCTTACAAAATAAATATATTTCAAAGAAGAAGGATGACTTCATAAGGTAAGAAAAAAGTCAGTTGGGTAGATTCTATACTGGGCTAAATCGTGTTGTGTCGAAAGTTCCAGGATAAAAGACAAGTCACCAGAGCTTAACACAGGTTGTATAGTATTAAGTAACTATTCCCTAGCTGAGATGTTAGTCCACTGCAATGTAATCCCCCCTTACCAGCACTCACTTCACCAGTACCTATTGATACACCAGGATGGAAGGAGACAAAATGAGAGTAGAGAGTCTTTCCTAAGAACACAACACAGTGACCGCAGCCCAGAAGACAAAAGAGTCGATCATCTGTTTTAGTCAAAGAAATAACACATGCAAAGACCTTACCCAAAGACAAATTCTAATCTCAAGCCCTCACTGGGAGGTTTCTGACGCGGAACACTGTCTTCTTTTTCTTCTTCATCTTTTGATAGTTTCATTCTCTCCTTCAGTGCTGGTAAATCTTCACGATACAATGTCCTTCCATAATCAATTTGACGTTCCTGGGGAAGTAACATTCTGACGCATTAGAACTTCATCCAGAACTGGCAGGCATGTAAAACCAGCCACACAACCATAACAGGCCACAGTACATGGTCCACAAACTCAAGTACACATTATATTTTACTACAAAATCTGTGCTAAGACAGATCACAAAAATCTTTACAATTTGAAAATGGTAGAGTTAAATTTGTCTGTTTTTTTTTTTCCATCTGTTCACTATTTGAGACATCTCAAATTTATACAGTAAAATGGACCATGTCAAAGAAAGGCACAAAATAGGGGTAGCCTTTAATTCCTTTGGGCAAGGTCCCCACAAATTCATTTTTTAAGCCAGTCTTCATGACAAAATTCGAAACAGGAGATTAAGAACAAACAACATTTGATTTATACTTACATTCTCAACATCACTATCAAGCTCATCTGCATCTGATGCTTCAGAGTCACTGTCGTCACTATTGGACTCGAGGTATGCTCCACCATCAACATCATCATCGTCATCACGTGAACCATCAGGCAAGTAACGCCACTGAAAGATTGCATGATCACCTCCACCAACACTAATCACTCTCATCATGTCGTGAGAAAATCTGACATTTGTGACATGTGCCGAGTGTCCTACATACTTTCTGAATTTAGCACCTGTAAGATAATTATTAAGTTGACTTTGCAGGTTACTTTGATCAAGGTAACCCTGATTGAGGTACCATAGATGCCTACTGATCAAAACTTCATTTAATTCACCTTGAAATACAACATCACGGTCTGACATGCCCGCTAGCCAAGAAGCTTAAAGGAAGTAACATTTGGATCAAGTTCGTGAACATTAAAGGGCTGAACATTTAGTCAGCATTAAGAGTTGCAAGGCATGAAGTTTGAAAAACCAGATCCAGGTTAATCAGGATCACTGCATGACTCTGCTTTCTGTAGCACAAGGCAACATCAACTGTAGACTGAAGTATTCTATTTGATATTTCTCTAAATATGTCATGCTAATCCATTATTTGTCTTTTACCTCAACCTTTTTAGAGATCAATGTTCTAGCTGCCGCTCACAAATAATTTCAGTTTAACAGTCATGCTGTGGTGATTATTTAGAGATGAGTGTCAAGTTAGCTCAAAACTCCACTGTTACACAAATTAAACACCTTCTATGGCCATTTCCAAGTTGCCTTTTGCCTCTGTGTCAAAGAAACCAGTCATTTGAAAATGTGTTCCACCTACAGGTTCATTTTCATGTAAATCAAACTCATTTTAAGATGAAAGGTTTTGCATGAGGACTCATTGTGAAACAGAGGCACCAAGTAACTCGGAACAGGCTCATTCATCGAGAAGAAACACTGACGGTGAGAGTTACTTGCTCTGTCTTGGAAATAAGGAACCAGTTAGGTTCAAAAATGATTTGATGCATTAGACAGCTCTAGCCCAAGATACATGCCATAAGCCCATCAAACTTCCCAAAATGTCAAAAGGGAGAAACTGTCCGTACTGATTCAATTTACATGTAGAACACTCCTTTCAATAAATGCCCCCTTCCAAGAAATGCCCCCTCTCCACTAAGCGAATCCCTGAAGCTATGGTACCAAAAGTAAATTAGCGCTCCCTCTGGGCACTAAATCAAATCATTACAGTACATGCACTAATAATGAATTGCTTAAACTCAGGCTTCACTGATCCTTTACTTCTCACCACTAGGCCATTGTACCTCCCCGCAAGTTAATATGATCATAAATTGTCAGGCTTCACTGGTAATCCACTTTACAACTCACCTTTTCTGAGACAAGGAAATCTAAAGAGCTTCACAAGGCCAAAGTCATCTCCAGTAACTAAAACTTCATTCTGGAAGCTCGCATCACAAGCATTGACGTCATTAGTATCTGTGTACTTCTCCCAGATTCCATTCACCTCCACACCCAGGACACCAGTCCAAGTGGCCCAATGGATTGCCTTGACCTCATCTTTGTTTGCAATGCGCTTTCCACCTTGCAAAAGAAATACAACATAAGTTGATCTATGTAATAAAAAGAGCACTGCATCAACCAAAATAACCTAGCTAACATGACAATAATGTTGTCTGTAGTTCGTATAGTGAGATTGTCCGGGTCACTTGCCTCAGTCATTTGTTTTCTTTTTTGTTGTTGTGGTTGTTGAGGTTTTTTTTTGTGAAGAGAGGAGGTAAAACACTGTTAGCAAATGAATAAACAAAGAAACAAATAACATTGCCTGTGATAATTTTTTCTTGCTTACTCTAAGAGTGAGCATCGTACACACAGTTATCAAAATCAGTCTCTTTATTCCAACATTAAATTAATACATCAACATAGGTGAAATAATTGCCTCATTACAAGTGGCACCAAAGTTAAGCTTTTTATGACGTCAGATATCTTCTGGTGAACTATGAGGAAGTAGGTGGAGTAAAATTTACTAGCCTCATCTTGAAGAATCTCTAATTGCTCATCACAAGATGTCAAAATGTACTTCACTTGTCAGATGATCCCAGATTTCTGAACAGGTACATGCATTGGACATCTCCAGACATCTTACATGACGTACTTACTTGGCATCTTGAAGAACAGTCTCTCACTTGCACCAGAGTTTGTTTGTAAGTATTTACTATCCATGGACCAATCCAAATGGGTGATAAAACTAGAGCTGCCCTTGCATTCTCCAACTTTCTTGTAACGCTGCGTCACAGAATATATGTCTACAAAGTTGTCATTAGATCCAACAGCAAGATGTTGTCCATCTGGTGAGAACTTTAATTCATGGATTACTTCCTTGCGGTCTTTTATGTGAGTAACTTCAGATAGATCCCTTGGGAATAAAAAGAACATTTGCATTTTTCACCATAATCACCGGGGGTGGAGGCCTTGGAAGGGTCGAAGAGTCTGACAGGAGGGAGGGGATAGAGAGTTTCTTTTGTCCCTTCCAGTTACCTCAGCCCCTCTCTAATTACTAAGTTCTTTTAACATAACCCTTCTGGTTCCCTACACACTCCACTGGCCTCCTTAACCTAACAGAACAGTTTATACTAACAGTGCTTTTTCACCATACTTTGAATGAGACACAAAAACACAGGAAGAAATACATGTACAATGTTTATACAAGGAAAATCTGATGTTCATAATTTCAGTAAATCTTAAGAATATTCAGCCTATAAAGCAGCACTACATGAGACAAGTTCATACTCCTTGTCTCAGTTGTTTGAAGGGTAGACATTGCTGTCCAGTGTATAAACCACTATCCTTGTTCAATGTGTACCACACTACGTGTTGGCTCAAAACTACTCATGTTAACCAATGACAAGCAATTTATCCTATGGATAGCTTTATCCACCATTTGGATAATGCCGGAATGGTTTCTCTTCTTGGAATTAAACATTTTCAGCAGGAGGGCAACTGGATTTCACATGTGGGCAAACATTTTGAGCTGAGCTTGTTCACTGTATAAGAAAAACGTTCCTCCAGATAGTCGAACCAGGCTGGCAAAATCATCCTCACAGCCGGTCAATTTGCCTGGTACCTGGCCCTTAATCAAACTTCCTGTCATGCAGGCAGGCAGATCTTCAGCAAGTTTAGTCAGAGTTCCCACTAACGCACAAGTGTGCATCTTATACGCACAGAAAATGGAGTGCACAGATGTTTGGCAAAGTACATCCGTGGGATGCAGAAGTTCCGAAAAGTTTAGTAATAGGCGAAGGACCCCTGAAAAGTGAAAAGAACCCCACTCCCAACTCTTTTGAACTGGGGCTCCCAAGGACCCTTAACTATCAAAACTAGTGGGAACTCTGTCGGTAGTTTATAGATTTAAGCAAATGTTATCAATTTTGCTGCAGTATACCTGGCTTTTAAAACCATGAAGGATCCATCTCCAAGTCCTACGGCCAAATGACTACCATCAGCACTGAAATCCAAAGAACGAGCCTTCTGATCCAGGTCTGTTCTTGCTAGCAATGTCATATCTGACATGCTCCACAACCTGCAAAATTGGATTTATCAATCAGCCTTGTTGTTATGAATTTACATGTATTTAAGCCAATGATAGAGAGACAGGAACTTGAATACCTGACACTTCTGTCGTCACTGCCTGTAGCAAACATTGCCTTCTTTGGGTGCACAGCCAACGCCCAGAGTTCCCCTTCAGCATGACCCTTTCCAAAGTGAAACAGAATCAGTAACAGAGTATTGGTTCTACAGCATTGAAGATGGCAGATATAATTTCTCTAAGACTGGTGTGCAGACCTTTACTACAGTGCAGCCTTGCCCGGTTCTTTCCTTCAGATACATCTTCTCCTACATTTCTTGAGAATTTTGTTTTCACAAAATCATCCCTTGTCAACCTGTCCACAATACGCCTCGCATTCTTACATGTTGTTTCTAATGTACCTCTTGCATATATAACTAGCCAAGGACAGTCAAAAGGAAACTGAACTGTCTAATATTTATTCTTGCTCTGCATTTAATTACTAGAGATTTACTTCTTGAGACAAACTGTACTATTTTTTTTCTGAAAAACAAAATGATCAAATAATTTCTGTTAGAAATGTACCTGAACAATAGTTTTTGGTTTGTCCTTGTCTGTTGCTAGGACCTCAAATACCTCACCAGCATTTGTACCAACAAGGATTTTCTCACCCATCCAGAATGTACTCCGTATAGACATACCTGCAAAGTAACACAGTCTTAAGACATTTAAATTAAATCTTATAACTAGAATTCTTTCTAGGCTGCACCTAACTTAGGTAGAATTCAAGTGCAGTTTTGGGTAATATAGCTGGGAACAGATTAAGTCCTCCAGCCATATAATTTGACATTGTTAAAAGAGTTCAACAATAAATAATTGTGCATTGTTCTCTGTTAGAATTCACACAAAGATTGATCTCACATCACCTTCATAACCAACAGGAGTGTTAATCATGTCCAGTTTGGTGATAGGTTTAAAGCTGTTGTCCCAAAGAATAACTGTTCCATCTTTGGATCCTGTGGCATACCCATCATTATTACCATGCATAGTGAATATTGCTCCCTGCAATGAAAGCACATCAATAATCAAGGAGATCAACATAAAAGTTCTCAATACTAGTTTCATACATTTCGTATGGTAGCTATTGAGAGAATCTGGTAATTTACTTAAAGCACAGTCAAATAAATTTCTCAAAGAAACAAAAGGACTTGCAAAACATACACATGTAGACACAGTTGAACCCCCCCCCCCCCTCATAACAGCCACCTTGGGGACAGAGGAAAGTGACATTCTAGAGAGGTGGCCATTATGGGGAGGTAGGGGGGACTGTAATATGTATTTTTGGGGGGTGCAACACTTTTTTTACCTTTAAATAATGCTTATTGTAGCATGTAAATACGTAACACAACAAAATATATTGATAAAACAGAAACCAAACAGAAACAAAGACCAACAATGCACAGTATGAATCAATATTAGTCATATTTTACAGTATACTGTTTGGCTGAGTCATTGATTAACTGGCCGTTGTCGGGAGGTTATATTTTGGCAGTTGGGACGCGCTTTAGTAGCTATTGCTGTTGTGGTGAGGTGGTCATTGTAGAGAGGCTAAAATAAGAGTGAAATCAATGTGAAGACTGCCAGTCCAAAAATAAGTGACTGTTGTAAAGAGGTGGCCATTAGTGGAGATTTGACTGTATTTTCCAAATCAAATTAAATGGAACTTACAGTGTGTGCATTTGGAATCGTTCCTGACAGGTTGTGGCCTTTCCATTTGTAAATTTCTCCACTCAGGGTTCCAGAGTATGTCACATCATTTGGACCAAAGGCTAAGCAAAGGTTGGTTTGAATTTCTCCAGCTTTACCAAAAACACCTGTGGTATAAACATTTTAAACATACTTTTAGATTTTATTAAATAAATCCATCAAGGAACCACTTTCTGGCACAGCCTTGAAATTAATTTTTTTTTCTACTGACCCTTCTTAGGATTGAGTGCATTCCCACGCAAGGTCCAAAACTTGATATGTTTCACTCCACAGCTAACCAACACATTCTCTTGGTAAGGGTTAAACTGAATGTCAAATATCTGTAAAATAGACAGCGATAACAGAAATTAGACAGATCTAACACATTACAAAATCTGGCTAAGAGCATCTAGTATCCAAAATGGAATAAGATTTTTACATGTTCTACCAAGTATCTGGCATCACTTCTTCATCTATCCTCTAGGGGGGTCAAACCAGGAAGACAAAATCAACCTCGCAGCCAGTCAATTTGAAACCCCTATGGTCAGAAGAAAATGAGACGGAAATGTCCCTGTAACAAAAAAAGGTTTTTTTGCTCAGACAACCTAACAATACTTCCTTGCATCATGATAATAATTTACGAACTAACTCGATCAGTGTGTCCTCTGACTGTGGCCAGTACACGTCCCTTCCTCCAGTCCCACACTGCTATAAGATGATAGTCCTCCAGACCAACTGAGACAAGAAGCTGTAAAAACATGAGAAATAATAAAAATACAGTTGTTAGACATGTACCAAGTGCTCCAGTCATATTAGAAATTCCCTCTTGGTAATCTAACGGTTAAGTTAGGGAACAGAGATGCAGCCAAGGAAATGTATACCGGTACTACCAGTAAGCCAGCTCATAAACATTGGCCAGCTAGCTCTTCTGTCATTGGAAGCTCTAAAGTTTACCCAAATCTTTGTTTTCTGTGAAATTTCAGCCAGACTTTAAGTTCTTTTTCAGCTGGTTGAATTGGCTGGCAGCCAGCCCTTAGCAACATCTCTGAAGGAGGTAGACTCTTAAGACTGTTAACATGCCCTATTTTTCCCGTGCTTTATGAAGAGTGAAGAGACAAATCCTCTAAGTTCATGAAAATTACACGTAAGTGTTGCCAAATAGGCAACACTTACGTGTAATTTTCATGAACTTAGAGAATTTGTCTCTTATTACACACAGGTAAGCAACTTTATCTATTCATAACATCAATTTCCATGACTTTAAACACGGAGCGAGCCTTTAAAATGGAGGCTGAGCGGCTCAGCCCGTCCATCACAAATTGGAATACTCTGCTTTCATTGGCTTATTCACGCAGGCATGTTGTACTCCCGCTAAATTTGCACGAAGTAACATTTCAGGCGACCGCACAAGGGAAGGTTTTTTGTTTGTTTGCTTTCTTTGTAAAAAGATCAGCAAAAACCACAAGAATGGCATGTACAGAAGAAGAATTTAGACAGGTATCGTACTTCATATACATGCATTTTAACTTCTTATTTTTGTTGTTTCATTGGTGAAAGCATATCGATTGTTTTCAAGTTGTTTACTTAACGTAAATGCCGTGCAACTAAGTGCAAACTGCTGACCTTTTATAGGCTCGCTCCGTGTTTAAAAAATTGTAAGAAATTTCAAAATTAGATTTTGCTGAACTTTTGTGTAATACCCTACTCTACTCCAGAGAAACAAACATACATGTAGTAGAACATGTTAAACTAGCACTGTTGCTGGTATAATGAAAAAATGGTGAATTGGTCATGCCATGCAAGCAACACTTAAAATTTACAACCACTGATGTGCCTCCGCTGTAAGCCTGCTGGTGGTTTTTTGGAGGTCGCATCCTGCCTTTTTCCTACATGGTTATCATTTTTTATTATTATTTATGGTGTAGCAAATAAAAGGAGATGATAATAGTAATGATGTTTCACATACCGTGCCAGTATTGTTGAATGCTAAGCAGGTGACTCCCCTCTGGTGGGTGTCCTTCATAATGGACACTGTCTGACATGATTTTGTGTCCCAGACACAGATGTACGGATCCTTACCAACTTGACCAGTGGCTACCAATTGTCTCTCCGGGTGTATCGCTAAACTGTTATACAAAAGTAAACACCATCAGCCACAACTAAAAGTAGACATCATCACCATCTAAGTAAACATAAGCCTTTCTTTTGGACACTTCGCAAATCCTGAGTGTTATATTTTGAATCGTGTGCACCAGTTCCTACCCCTTCAGATTTCATTTCTCATGTCTCATTCTCAGTGGTGATTGGTGAGTTCTTTGTGAAAACTTCAAATGGAGCACATTCTTCAATTCAGCAACTGAAATTTCTGAAAATATGTTTTGTAAATAGTAACAAAACTTGTAAAAACCAATAAAAAACTCCATGTTTTGGATTAAATCAATATGAAACATCTCAACTTATCCCTTAGGTTTCAGAGAGAAGAACAGTGTTATATTTTTATTCTTATGTGCCTACATTTTAAAGACTTCATCTCAGACATAATAATTATTTCTTTAATCTAACATTATTTTTTAATGTGACTGAATGATCCCAAATCTTTTCATGATAATTTCTATTTTTAATAAGGAAGAAACAAACAGAAATTACAATCTCCCTCACTTCCTAAATTATTCAAGCTTATTGAAAATCAAGATATTTGCACAACTGGGTGATAAACATTCGACTGACAGAATGTATGCATAATGAAAGCAGATAATAGGAAGTCCTTGATTTACATAAACGCTTTGAATTATGAAATAATTTGTCTGGCGAATTAACGTGAAATATTGAAGTTTTATTGATTTTTGTAGATATTCAAAATAAATGGGTGTGACTGCATCAGTTCAAGATGAGTGGGAAGAAAATATTTTAAACACTAAAAACAATCAGCGCTTGGATAGCTTGGGAATAAAAATTGCAGGGGTGAACGAAAAAAATTCTTAAAAGTGCAATTTTCCCGGCAGGAAAGCTTACATGTAAGCGCATCGATTGCCGAAGGCTGAATAATGGAGAAATCAGCTGTATGTACAACAAAGTCTATTCAAAACAAGTACAATTGTACTCAACATGCACATTTTAAAACTCAAACGGAATTGAAAGAATAATTCTCTTGTTCGCTCCATCAGTCAAGCAGAAACCGCGTTGTGTCAGCCAAAGATTAGCCAAAGATTACTGTCAAATCGATCTGACAAGCACCTCTTTTTCAAAGAAACCAGGCCTAAGTTTATGCTTAAACTACCAGCTGACAAAGGGAGGTGCCAATCGACAAGAATCCTGTCCATTTCTTCGATCCCAATATTTTGGAAGCAGCTAGAATACTATTCCATGGGCAACAGTCAACATATTGGCAGACAAATATATTGACCGTTTTCGATGTCCGCAAATATTCCAAGCAAATAAGGTTTTCATCACCTATTCTATCAAATATACATTGCAATATTCCCTCACACAATCAAAAGCTACAAACCTTATAATGTCATCGTTATGGCCAAGAAAAAATCTCTGCGAGTTGTCCCTCGTGTTATAAACCACACCAACACCAGCGACAAAATAGACGATTTCTTTCGTGGCCGTGTAGTAAAGATTGTTTCGGCATTGGTGTCCCCTGTAGCCATAGACCCATTCTAGCTTTAGCGACGACGTTGGAGCTGTTCTATCCGTCATTTTAGAAAACAGCAGCAAAGCATGACCCTCTCGTTCACAACCAAACAACCCGCCAAAACACTGCTCCGGACTTCCTTTTCGCGTTACGGTCGCCTTTTCTAGAACACGGAACTGACAAGCAATTTGATTGGCTAATTTAAATCTAAAAATGGATTTGATTGGATCGTTGTTAGCGACTAACAACTAACGTGACTCTCAGTCAACTCCAGTCACAATTGAGAAGTCACTTGATATATTTCCGAGTAATGAAACAAAAATTTGACGCTTTCGATCCGAGCTTTTCCTTAAACAAAAGACTTACACGTATCTCAAAACGTTGAAATAAATCCTCTAGCACAAATTTCAGTTTTTATTTGGAGGGTTCTGGCAATGCCAGTGGTGTTTCCGCGCGAAGAAAGAAATTATCCTTGGAAAAAAGCCTGCTCTGTAACAGAAAGCTATCGAACATTTCCTGTGATACACAATAATCTAAACAAAAAGTGCTTTTTCCTGCAGAAACCAGCTTAAACCATGAGCGAAAAATTGCAATATCCCTACATATATTTTAAATATGTTCTTTTAGCTTTATTCTTCAGAACCAAGTCTATGACGAATCTCCTGGGGGTGGGGAACGAGTTGTCTCAAAAATTTACCTTTCTGACCTTACTGCGAGTGAGAAAATTAATATTAGATACCGCACAAGATGCCGCATATTAATATAATAGAAATGGGATAAACAAGGGAGAGCGGGACATTAAATAGACCTTCATATTTGTATTGCTCATACGTATACGTCTGTTCAGGCAACATAGGAAAGGTCTCCCAAGCCCGGGAGGGACGGGGGTGCTCATCTGAAATTTTGAATAGAATCCTGTTTTGTGGGAGTGGCTTGAAATTTTGTTGTGACGTCACTAAAATTCAAACTACAAAACTATTGATCCTCCTGATATTTTACTTTCACGATTTATAAGACCAGCTGACAACTAATACCTATAAACATTTTGGTGTTCAATTCTCTAAATCAGGTACCATGCACAAACGTCCCTGCTGCGGAGCTCTTGAGGCTGAACATCCCAAGAGGTACCAAAACAACTTTTTAAACTCCTAAAAGGTAGGAGGAGCACCCCTGTCCTTTTTATATGATAATATAAGATAGATTTAAACCACACTGAAAAGGTCAAAATTTATGCTTTAGATAAATGATAACTTGATATCTATTTAATAAATTATCTCCAAAACTGACATCACACACCCAGATGTTGTTTGATAAATTTTTGAACCCCATATATATTACCACGAATTAAAACCCCTGCATAACGTTTTTAAACTTTTCTACAACTTTAAAAATAACTAAAAGTCGTATAATTTGCAGTTCTTTCCAAAGAAGTTCAAGAAACTTAACCAAGAAAGCAAGATGCAATTTGATACTAATAATGTGCCTTGCTTGGAGATGTTCAACTATAAGCTTACTTGTTACACAAAACAAGTTTTTCAAATGTTCTCAAACTTTCTCAAGTACAATTGTTTCAGTTTGTACTAGGATATGTGACTGACAAGAAACAGCCATCTTCTACAATATTATCTTGTATATATTACAATATAAACCTAATAAACTGCAATGACACATCATATGTGCATTTTCCCTTGTGCTGTGTGCGAAACAACCAATTTATTAATTAGAAGAGAGCGATGTTCACCAAAGAGAGGAAAAAGAGAGGCAATTTGACAAATGTGATACTGTGCATACCCTGCAACCTGCTGGTTTCTCTTACAAGGACAGCGGTTTTAATATTGTTATTATTATCATTATCATTATCATTGTTATTAAAAGGTCACATCTGAAATCTCTTTCCCCGAGAGGCCTCATTTGTGCATTTTGACCATGAAAGCTAGCAGCTCTGAGGCTGGGGAAAGGGGAAAGAAGGTTCTTGGGAACCTTACATAGAGCCACGCTTGCATCACTCCCCTACAGGGGAGAAAGTCTGCTGCATCGTTGGAAACCCAGGAGCGGGATGGTCAGGTCAGGAGGAAATCGAATGGGCGATTAATTAGTATTTGGACCTTGTGTCATACAATTCAGAAGTAATCCTGATCTTAATTTCAACTCAGCCTTGCGCTATGCAGTAGTCCAATTTTTTAATTAATTGTGTCAATAACAAAATGCTTAAATCTCATTGGTTCTTTAAAGCCCTCATTTATGGCTTAATTTGGCTGTTGCAACATCAAAACTGTTCGATTTGACCTGTCCGATTACTAACAGTCTGTAATCGGACAGGTCAAATCGGACAGTCCAACAGCCAATAAATGTTAAGCACCAAATCTAAGTAACCAATGAAATTTTACTACCTAGCTAATGCTAGCCAATCAAAACCAAGGAAAAAATTTGAGCAGGTTTCCCAGCTGCAGCTAGAGAACAAAGATGGACAAAATTAATTAGCTGTTTCAATAACATTATTCAGATATGTTTTCTTTAGAATTTAACAACCTGTTCAGCACTATTGATTTCGAAAGCTTTGAGAGTAACAATACGAGTAACACGACAAGCACAGCGAGCGAGCGACCTGCCTTGATGGAAACAACAAAGAGTTTCATGCATTTTGTTATTGGCACAATTAATTGGTAATAGGACTTCATGTCGTACAATTCAGGGGTAATCGCGCTCGTTGAAATTACTCACCCGATTACTCCCTGAATTGTACTCCACTCAGTGCTATTACCATTACTAATCACCCAATTACTCCCTGAATTGTACTCCACTTGGTCCAATAGACCATTTTCGATATATTAAAATTCAGCTCGGCAGTGAGGCTTAGAGGACACAAAGGAAATTGAATGACCATGTTTATTCATTTCTTTTGTTTGTGTCCTCTAAGCCTCACTATCCAGTTGAATTTTCATATATCAAAAACTGTCTATTACTATGATTACTTGTCAAAGAGTAAAACCCTCACAATATTTTACTTGTCCCATTAAACTAAATGTGTTTCATGTAGTTTATTCCCAGTATCAATTCACCAATTACTACTTATACATGTATAATATGGTTATCACTATTCTGTGCATAATGAAAAACAGACACTAAGAAATGCACAATAAGAAACATACTTTTGAGTTCAGTACATAGGAATTGAACCTATCAACATTCAGTCACTTCTAACTTCTAACAATGACATTCAGGGCACAATTTTTACCTGCGGGGTAACTACACAATATGTTGACACAAGAGGCATTTTACAAAAGTATATTACAAAACAAAGCCTTTAATAAATAGCTTTTTACAAACAGTATTGTATTGTCTATATCCTTTGTGATTGGCTCAAGTGATTAATTTGGTGTTAGTTTTATGATGTTCAATTGAAAACCTCTCTATTCTAATTAAACGAGATCTATAGATCTTGTAACCCAGGGTTGCAACAGCACAAGCAAAACCTCATGGCCAAACTTCAACATTGCCATAAACCAGATCTAACTAACTTAGGCTACACTTAAATAAAACAGCCCTGAATCATCAGCAACTAGGCTAGCAGTCATTAAATAAATATGACAAATATTTAACAATCATCCTGCAAAATCACGCGGAATATCAGGTGATACTTAGCCGACAAGGCTGTAGGCCAAGTCGGCTAAAATCAGACGATATATGCCTTACATGTAAATGCATTGTTTCTTAAAGTTTCTTGCACGTGTCAACCTGCATATTAACTCACTAACATTTAAAAGAGAATACTAAAACTTGTTAATTGATGCAAATTTACAGCATGGTGTCTACATGTTCTCGCAGATAAGCCGCATCCCCAATTTGATACAAAAATTTTGAGCAAAAAGGTGCGGCTTATAAGCTGGTGTTTACGGTATATATACAGCTCCTTTGCCTTGGCCAGAGCAAAGCTCAGACATTCAATTTCTTATTTACAGACAAAATACAAGGAGCTGAAGCATTCTGCTGAAAAAATAACTCTTTTGCCCAAATATCAAATCTGAAATGTTCCACTAAATAATGCAAAATTCTAAAAACCTTTAGCTCAACTAGACAGAATGGTTTCGTTAAAATCAAGGTCGTGTAACAATAGAAGCCTCTTGACACATTAAATGCATGCCAATGTTTGCCAGAAAAACATTTTTAACATGTACTGAAATCTGTTGAGAATTCTTAACAAGACCAATATCGGACACAAATGTTCCAGTTGAATAACTTATAACTAGATCACACTTTTTAAAAATCAAAATTTGAATCAAGGAATCAAAACCACTCTGGGTTAATTAGAGAAATAATCATTTTCAAAGTTTAACACTAATTCAACTACGTTTTTTTGAGAACCCCTTAACACACATGCCCCTTTAAATGTGACCAAATTTAGGTGACCCATAATGGCCATATTTTAACATATCATACAGTACATCTTGATCTAAATGACATGCAGGTGAATCAATTTTTAATTCATGATGCAATATTTAACAAGTTAGTTGCCATTTTGACTTAACTGACCATCAAGGATAATATCATTTTGTCTTCCGTGTCCATCCCGCATTTAATATCTTGTCCGAGACAATATACTAACACAATAATGTGTTAGTTATTACAAATGAATAGGAAAGATCACATATTTGAAGTTGTGTGTATAACTGCGACAAACCATCATGTTTTCACATTATTGTTTTTCGACACTCAATTATCCTGACGTGCAATACATCTCAGATAAAACAAATAAATATATCTTATTAGACGTTTTGGTGTGTAGTATCGCTGTATATTTTTACGAGTTGTGCAGTATTTTGACGAGCCCGTAGGGCGAGTCAAAATACAAACAACGAGTAAAAATATACAACGATGCTACACACCAAAACGTCTAATAAGAGATTTATTATCCAACGATTTCTTTTCCCAAAATTCTGACGTGCCAAGGTTTTGAACTTCACGCGGCCCGGAGGAATGAGGCGAGTACAAATATCTGTTATTTGTACTCGTTTCGCGCGATATTTGTACTCTAGGAAGCGGAGTTGGATAATAAATTGTAGCATTATTTTGTCTTCCCATATAAACCAGCTATTTTAAAATAACCGATTGCACCAAGATTTGACTGAAGTTAGATTGCAAGTGCAGTCAAAAGATTGTACATGTAATACCCCAGTGTGCTAGTGTTGAGATATGGTTAAGTGCACTGAATCAAAAAAGAAGGTGTAACTAAGGATGCTTTGCATTATGCCAGTCCAACTGGCCAGAGAGAGTCAGGATTAACCAAGGAAAAAAGGAACTACATTTTCCAAACAAACCAGGATAACTGGGAAGAATGGCTCTTACCATTTTTAATTTATTTTCCCATTTCCCCCAGATGAGTGAAATCTACTGAAGAGAAGTAGGGCAAAGAACTGGTCTGTCAAAATGGAATGCCAAATATTTTGTTCGACCAGCTGGATGAATCAAATGGGACCACCTCCAGAGCTGGTCCCAAATATTCTGGTCAAACCGAACCATAATGGACCATTCCATTTAACTTCCAATTGAAAGTTGCAGAATTTATAGGCACCATATCAAATGGAGTAAGACAATTTCTTCAAAATCTCCACGTTTGTTTGTTTGTTGCGGCCGGGGTTTTTGCTTCTAGTGAGGTTGTTATGGGTCCATCTACCAAGTCTGCTGTCCTGTGCCGTCATTCACACATCTAGATAAGTATTAGAAATGTCAAACCCCTATTACAAACACTACTTATCGAGATCAAACCCTTTCATGTTGCAACTGCAGGGCAAGGGTCTGTGTTGCACTCCTTCGTCTCCTCTGTAGGTCCTTCACAGTCTTGACCTCCAAGGGACGGGGCTGGCTGCGAGCAAGTACGATTCCTCGCCTGTACCCCGGAACCACAAGAGACACTACAACTTCCAAACTCAGACCATGCCGTAAACCCTCCATTAACCGGGCAAGGTTGTGTGTTGCACTCTTCAACTTGATCTACACTCCCCACGCAGTTATTACCTCCGTGAGATGGAGGTGGATTCGTACATGTTCTAGTTCTTCTCTTTACACCTGATCCGCAGGTTTTGTCACAATCTCCAAAACTCCCCCACTCGGAGAAGCCCCCGTCTATAGGACACGGCTTTATGTTGCAAGACTGAGTTTCTTCGTTCATACCTTCGCAGGGTTTACCTTCGAATTGCGGCGGGGGATTCGTGCAAGTTCTCGTTCGTTTTTTGGCGCCGTCGTTTCCACAAGGTTTGCTGCACTCGCCGAATTCACCCCAGTCTGTAAATCCTCCATCTATGGGACACTCTTTGATTTTACACTTTTCCTCTTCCTGTGGTTCTCCAAGGCCTAGTTGAAGGCACGTTTTACCGAACCGTCCGTGTACGGGATTTGTGCAAGTTCTGGTCCTGATACGAATTCCTTCACCGCAGTCAATCGAACAAGCCCCCCAACCGTTCCACACAGTGTATCCTCCATTTAATGAAGCCCTCTTTGCGATGAAGAACAACGGAATAGCTAAAGTGCACACTACAGCTACAATTACTGGTAACTTTGACCGACCTAAAGCCATGCTCAGTTTACATTGAGCTTAGTTTAATACTTCTTTGAGCTCTATTCCTGGTTTTTTTTGGATGACGAGATGACGCTAAGTTGTAGTGAGCCTTCACGACCTTCAGGCTCTTCGGTCATCCGTAAACGACACGAAAACGGTAGATACGTCATGTATGGGGACATATATTGTACCGAGATATATATTTTGTAGAGATTTGAGGTATAAAATGGGTAAAAAATGGGGTGGGTAACCATGGTTAAAAGAATAAAGAGGGCCTAAAAGGGCCTTGTTTTGACCACGAGCCCGCGCACTTATTGGTCAATTCGCGTAAACTTATACGACGTAGCGGACGTAGCGTCGGTTTGGTAGCGTCCTTCGGCGTCAACTTGGAGGAGAGAAGCGTATGGAAAGAACGGAATCCAAAAGAAGAAAGGCGATAGTAGAACAGCAAATCGACAATAACTTACCAACAAGCTCAGTTGAAGAGGATCTGGTACGTATTTTATATTATTTAATGGCACTGTATTTATGGTTTGTTTCCAACAGTTTTCCACACTTTACTGCACTTGGCTTTGTCGTTTTCACCAACAACTCTCTAAATTTGCGGGTAATCAAACAAGTGTCTTTTACTTTTAGCCCTCTAAGGTACCACTACGAAGAGAAATATTCACCTCCTAGATGGAATGGTCAATAAGCACAAAGCTACTTATTTTGAAGTATATGTTTCAAGATCAAAGTGATCTTGAGAATTTGTTTTAGATTTGGCACCGATGGTTGATATGTAGTGACAAAAGGCAAGATTCGTTTGCTTTCTTTTTGTTTTGGTCGGAGGGCTAATTTCCTCCCTTGAAATTTCACCTCTAAGATAGTCGTCTCAATTAACTTCTCCGGGTAACCTCTCTCGAGAAGATTTGATTTAAAGGCTTTGATTTTCTCTTCAAATATTTTCTTAGAAGAGTTTGTTCTGAGAAGCCTTAGAGCCTCTCCTTTGATGAAACCTTTTTTCACTCCTGGAGGGTGAGATGAAGTGAAATGTGTGTATGATCTTTTTCTGTGTTTCTGAGAGTAAAGTAACTGTGTTTCTAATGATTGTATTTCATGCAAGTCACTATTTATTTGTACTATTCATCCCATCTATTATTTTTATGTTTTTCTTCCAGGTATCAGGTGTCATTGATAAAGGCACTGTGTCTTCGTATTATTTACAATTGAAAGTTTCTCACCATTCAATTATAGTCCTCGATAAGGCTGCCACAAACTTTTTTTACAGGATTTCAATGTGAAATCAAATAAACTCTGGGTAAGTTTTTTCTTAAGCTTTTGTTGAATGTTCATTGTCGCTTTGACCAAGACTATGTCTAAGAAGTTCTAAACAGTTGTTATACGTGTGTGCATTGACAGTACATTTGTAGTCATGGGTAGCGCACCCTTTGAAGTGCATCTCAAATTAATTTACCACTCTCTTGCCGAACTACAATCTCCTTCCTCGTGAAGAGATAACAAATCACTGTTAAGGAATTAGCAATTTTTTTTATTCATTCCAAATTTTTGAATTTTAGTTGGTGAGCACTGTAACCTCTCATTTTGGTTTTTGTCTGGAGATAATACTTATGTACATCTCATGGATTTCAGGAACAAAAACCGACTTCTCGTAGTCTAATGCCCGTAATATATTTCAAAATTTCTTATTGATTCCACCAAGAAAGGACTCTGCTATCTCCAGACAAGATTCTCATATTGAGAGGAGATTTTTGTCTCATATAAGAAACAAGGCAATAGGTGGTAACTTGCTTTGAGTGGTTCTTTAGTATATTTTAATAGAGAAGGGCTCAATAGTATATTTTTAAATTCTAACAATCCACCTTCATCATGCAGAAATTTCAGCAAAATCAAACAAAACAAGTTTTAATTATTTAGAATTTGTAACTGATACCTTGCTCAAGTGCTTGTCACATACAGGTTAAGAAAACTGACCTCTTGATAATTTTAGCTTTAGAAGCCAGTAACTGGTCGCAAATTACTCTCGATATCCTTACAAATCTCCTGACATCTTTGAAAGATTTGGTCCCATTTTTTGAGCAAATATACATTTCGCCGATGGTGACAGCCACTTCAGTGGCTGACATAATCTCGAGTGGGGGACAGGCCGGATGTAACACCAATTTTCTGTCACACTTTTAAGTAGACACCTTTACATGAATGCACTCATTTTCTATGATAATTTCTAGTAATATTATATTGTTAAGTTGCCCCTATATTATATTTATTAGTAGCCATTTACACTTTTTTGTAGATAGATGCCAACATATATTTATAAGGGTTTCTTAATAATGTATCACAGTATGTCGCCCTTGCCAAGGCTTTTACTTATAGCACTCAATCAGGGCACAAACCGTTTACTCACTGCTGCACCTCCTGCACATTTCTTTTTTCCTGCATATAATAATGATAATAAAAAATAACAATTATCATAATAATAATAAAAATAATACAATGATTCAATAATATTCTTCAGGATAAACATTATGTGTCATTGACACGCAAAAGCTGAGTATTCGAAGAAGTGCCTCAGTGGATTTATAGCTGTCAGTGCGATAAAGCCAAAAGTGATCTGTTTCAGGCTACTGGACGAAGCATTCACATGACATATGAAGGTACATTTTTTTCTTAGCATCAATTGGTGTATTTTAACACCATTATTTCAAGCTGCATTGAACCTGGGTCATATGAAGCAAATCAAATTTGAAGGGAAAAGCTTTACCAGTAATTTATAATAATTAAGCAAAGCAAAGTCTTTGTCATCAAACATGTACAGTATGTGACAGCATGCAAAGAAAATTAATTTTACAGCTTGCCCTTCGGGCAAGCTGTAACCAACATCTACTAGCCCGAAAAAAAATTTTCACTAGCAGAATGAATGAATACAGAATGAAGGTTGTAGGATAAATTTTTTAATTCGAAATACTCAAGGTTCTTTAACGCTTAGAGTTCAATACTACATGTATATTCACTGGTGATGTCTTCAACTAGTTTAGCTGTTTTGTTCTCGGGCTACCACATTGTAGAATTTTTCCTAGGTCCACCGCAAGACGTGAATGACTTACATACATTTGAGACATTTTAAAATTTAGAAGAACATTTTTTACGACAAAAACGGCCCAAAGTTCTCAATCAACACACTAAATGACAACGTGGACAACCCGAAAAGCTTCCAGTGAAAGCGCTTCATTCTGCAATTTGCCGCCAAAAAAACATTTCCCGTGGGAGTATGTCTTAGCCGCTGACAGGGGAGATGCTTATCTCATTAAAGGACATAAAAAATTTGAAATCTTTCATCAGTTTGCTTCTCATTCAAAAGTAGTGCATTCAGAAGATCACTTTTCTGAAGAAGGTTTGTTTAGGTGTCAGTTTTCCAAGTCAAGTTTCAAGTTTAAGAGAAAGTGGAAAGTGTGAGTGCCGAGTCAGGCATCAGTGAGCAAATATTATGCAGACAAACCTTATGCAAATTTGTGGTTCATCTTGTTACAAGTAACCAAAGGTTTTGGGTTTCAAAAGAAAAAAAATATATGTTTCATTTCTGGCAACTTTTCATCTGACAGATTTTCGTGAAAAGTGAAAACAATACGATATGGTCTACATATTTTAATCAACAAGCACCTACAGTATTGGTGACCTCTATTGGTGTTTAGAATCTACCATATTGAAACGCACATGATGAATATTTGCTAAAATAATAACAAAATTTCTCACTTGAGTTCAAGATCAAAACCTTTTGTTTACGTTCCTCGCAAATGACTACGAAGCAAAATTTAGACAAATAGCTTTCTCTGAATCAGAAAGAATTAGTCACGGCCAACATTTACCTCCAAAGTTTTTTTCAATATCTGCTTTTACTTTATGCGCCCTGTCTGACATGTAATGCGATACCTTGTCTTGTTTATGCAGATTTCGAAGAGCAACCCAGCAAAAAAAACTTCAGAGCAATGTTTCTCAGGTGAAACGAAACCCACATGCCAAAGTTCAGGCCCTTTCGTGAACACTTTTTTTTTCAGCCAAATAGTCACTTAGCATGGTTTTGCACTCACCCCTTCAATTGTTTTAGTATATACCACACAAGTTGAATAATTAGAGGACCAAAACGTTATTTTATGTGCGAAAACAGTCGGAAATGTGAAAATCTCTCGTGCCGGCTGCTAGGAGGTGAATAGTACTTGCTAATCACCTCCGAGTTAACCAATCAGAGCACGCGAAAGCACTATTCACTTGTGTGGTATATACTAAATATATATATTATGTTGTACAATATATACTGTATGTCATTACTTATATCCCATATTTATCCGCAGTTTAATTTAATCGACATTACTATTTCCTTTTTATATCTTGCAGACTGGACACAATTGAATTCATTTTGTCTGCACATCAAAGTGCTCAGCATAGCCATGCGTAACTTTGATGCCATGTTTTCAATATCACCAGCTTTTGATCAGGAAACAGCAGATGAAGGTGTGTAAGATATAATTTTTTCTTTAATTTAAATTAAGGTGGCTTATAATGGTTTTCAGTATATAACTTGACTATGTGCTTCTAATTTGATTGGTCAGTGCTACCACTCTTTATCACTTGCTGTAATGGTATGAAACAAATGCCCTATCACTGGTCAACAAGTTGGGATTATTTTCTGGCAATTAGTGGTTACCATAGCAACATTATGATCTGTCAAAAACACCCTCAATTTAAACTTTAAAGGCTGAAAGCTTAAAAACGAGTTCAGTGACCCCCTGTTTTTTAGTCAATGGAATTTGATTAGCGTTTTATGATGTAACTTTTTGCAAATTCTGTAGGAGGTGTCCAGAGCCACCCGAACACCTAACAGTATAAACTGATAAAGAGTGGTAGCACTGACCCATTTCAAGTACTGGAAAATGCTGAAAATCTTTATTAACCACTTTAAACTAGTAAAGACAATAATAATTGTTTAAATACATTTCTTTTTTTAGAAAACATCGAGGCTCCTGATGACTCTCCATTTGTCCATATACAGAGGACAGTTATCAGCGTAAAGCCACCATCACATCCTTGGGGAATTTTAACAGTTGGCGCCCAAGGCATGAAGTGCCTCATTTGTACATTCAGCAACTGTGTACATGTCAAGTTTGTGGTAGATTCCCTTGAAAAGGAGTGTTGCCCAGATTTTGTGACAGAATTCCATGCTGCGTGTACCAGTGAATTAGCTAGTACATTACAGTCGACCCAGGAAAGCATAAAAAGTACCTGTCTTTCGTACAAGCAAATTCCTTTTGAGGATATTGGAACTGTTAAATTCTTGCTTGACTTTAATGGCAATGTTCTATCAGCTGTAGATGAGGGTGGCATTTGCCATGTTTGTGGAGCTGGGCCACTTGAAATTCAGTCTCCTCCCAAGGAACTTACTCTTTTCACCCAGTATCGAAGGAGAAGTGTTCTCAGTGAGTTTTTTTTATATACATCAAGTAATCCAAGCTAACATGGTTACTTTACATTGTATTTTATGTTATTTACATTGCATGACATTCAAAGTTCAGCTGCACACTTTCTCCCTGCACAAAAATACCTAAGGATAATATACACTTCATGGGAAATCTAAAGTGAAGACATTTTGCCAGTCCTTTAGGCCTTCATTATATAGAGGTTCCACTGTTATGTACACATAAGATGCATTTAAAATGATATACATTGTAAATATTTGCACACTGTATATAAACATGTGCATACAAATATCAGGTGGTACAAATATCATCATAAGTTTTGACAAGTTCATTCCATTGAACTAATTATTATTTTTTCCTTCTTATAAAGTCCACAATGCCATTTCACAGTGCCAGCATGTTGTTCCATTTGATGGCTCACAATATGGAATCCTCAACATGGGCAAGTTTTTAATTGGCCATGATGTCAGGGTCAGGACGAATTTCTCACAAATGTGGGAAATCTGCGCGAGCAGTCTGAATCGGCGTGCCAAGTGGTACAAATAGCTGCATTCAGGACACATGGCATGCTGGCCAACAACCCCCTGTTAAGGCTAAAAAAAATTAACACTTGGGGAGACTTCAACGTTTTCTTAGGAAATTTAAGGAAATGAGGGTAGGGTTTCATTTTTTTCTTTAATTTTTGGTTCATAGTAAACGTGCCCTGGAGGTACCAATAGTGCGTTCATCTAATTTCTCTTACCACAGAAACTAACTACAATATCATAGATATTGGCTTCTGCGATATCTCAAATTCTTCATTTTTAAAAACTCGCTTTCATTGGCTAAATCTGATGTGGTGGAAAAACTGAAAAGTGATTAGCGTAAGCTCCGATGAACAAGTAAAAATTGATAACACATAGTATTTACTTTATAAATACTGTTACAACTCAGATACAGAAGACAAGATGGGAAGATAACATTTTTTATTTAATCTTTTTATTTTTATTTCCGATATTAAAGTGACGAGGTGTAAAAGTGAAGACGATTATAAATAAAAACCTGTGATCATATGTATTGAGTACTTTATCATTATTTTCAATTTTCAAGTGAAGTTTTGTATAAGAAGGAAAAATGTCGAGAAAATTACAAAAACTTAACATGGAAAAATTATTATCGAATTATTATCGAGCCCTCGATCCCATTGCCTCTTATACCAACAAAATTACGACGCCAATATCTTGTTATTTCAACAAGCCTGTCATTCACTTCGATAGATGACACCCCTCTCTGGTGCATAGGTTTAATTTACGTCATAATACCGCATTTTCTACTGGTCACTTAAGATGTGACGAGCACTTGAAATCCAGTCTTTCTAATTCTTTAATATTTTCAAAAGGCTGAAGTGACTTCTCTTACATTCTATGAAATGAAATGGGAACCATTCTCTTACAATTTCCAAAGCAATCATCACAGTTCCTGGCAGCAGATTCACGGATATTAAAATCAGACACATTTTGCAAGCCGTCTTATTTTCGAGATGCAAAGCACAGCGCCAAACCAACGAAAAAGTCAAAGATACCCCTTCAGACACGTTGTAAAACCCCCAATAGGTACTAAGCTATCCAGTGCAAGTATATCCAATAACATAGCTTTGCATACTTTAGAGAGAGTGAACTACTTATTTTTTTTCCTCTGTAACGAGTCTACAAATTTTTTCTTTAATACACCACCAAGTTAAATACTGTGCACAAGGTCACGGCCAGTGGCTATTACATAAAGAAAACCGATAACACAACAACAACAACAATATTGAAAACAAGAACAAAATAAAAAGCCAAGAACGTCTAAGCCACCCCGGGATGGGCGAGGACTTGCATGTGAAACAGACGGGGATGCTCATCGACTCCCTTAGGGGTGTAAATTTCGGATTTTAGTCTCACTTAGGGTATAGAGGAAAAATCGGCAATATTTTCAGCTCTGTTTAAAGTAGTACCCAAAGAACTATAGCAAAACAGCTTCTATTTTTAACTCGCATTGTTTTCCCTTAGGGGTCAAAAATTTGTGACCCGCATCAAGATTAGTCTCCTTTAAGAGTCAATTTCAAAATTTTCGACAAGCTGCCCCGTCTGCGTCATAAGAGAGTAACCCCAACCCCGGCTAAGCCGTCAATAGGCTTTTTTAAACCCTGTCACCGAAACTAATAAGCATGCATTACTTTATGCTTTACAAATTTCAGTTAATTACATCCTTGTTAATAGCACATTATTGGTAGAGCCAGGCTTATTTGAGGGTGTGAATGGGGTTAACCAACTAGCGACAAAGGGATAGAAATATTACGGACTACTGACAAAACGAGGAAAAAAACTTAGCGACTAGCGCCAAAAAAATTAACTGGGATTTACCGACAACTGACAAAGGTCAACAATTTTTACTAACAACCGACAAGGTAATGAAATTTTACCCTACAACCGACATGAGGACCCACCCATGAGGACCCTCTTGATTGGCAAATTGAGTTTTGAATCGCTTCATAGTAGCCTTTTCCGAAACACGATTGGGCATTTGGTAATAAGCAACGTCAACAAGTTTATTTTGAGGGATTGCTTTGAAAGGCATCTTATTCGTTATTAATCAGATATAACGGCCAAGTAGCTATTTGCATGTGGAAAGCGACCACACATTTAAGTGAGTGGCACAGTTTTTCAGCCTAGACGACGCTAAGAAGTGTAAAGGAAACAGAATTTTGCAGAGTCTAGAGAAATAGCAGCGAGCGAAAAAAAAAATTACGTGGTGAGGACGCGCTAAAAAGTGCATCTTTTTCACCATGACAATGACCACCGTCAGAAAGCGACTAGAGATTATCAGGTACTTTCATGCTATAAACTCTTTGTTACGACGCGTTTAAATGTCTAAATTTGAAACAAATGTAATCGCAGCACAAAATCTTCCTTTATAACAACTGGAAAACTTCTAAACTTTTGCTTCGGTACACTATACACCCGCTAGTGACACGTTTTCCGTAAGCTCTGTAGGGTTGGTCAGAAATAAAATCTAATTAATGTCATTCCGACGCCAATTTATGGAATCATACTTTAAGAGTGTTTGACCTTCCATTTAACAAACAAACCTTGGAACTGAGTAAGAAATTACTTCAGCATGTCTATTCTGCAGGATACTAACTTGTGCCTTGTAAGATAAACCTTCTAACTAGGACCGAGAAATAATTCATGTCGGGAGAACTCAAGCTGAAATCTTTGCAGAATGGAGCAGTTTGTCAAACAAGAGAACAATAGCCCATTGCAGAAACGTGAGAGGACTGGGACGAGTTTCTTATATTGATTAGATTGAAAATCTAAACATTTCAACTGAAATGTTACTGAATGAAAAGCTACCCAGCCAAGTTTGAGAGTTTTCAGTTGAAAATTGTTCAAATGGGAGAATCTCAAAAGTTGCAAAATTCCATACAAATCCTTATAATTTTGTGGCTTGTCTACCCAATCCATACAAACTCTCTATTTTAGATGATATTTGAAGAGCTACCATTTTGCCATTTTCCTTCTCTAAATACTTCTATTCTTGGTAAATACTCTCGAATTTAGTTGATCTTTCATTTGAATATCTTAGTTTTTCAAACAAACGGAAAACAACCATACTCTTTCCCAGTCCTCTCACGTTTCTGCAATTGCCTATTAGACGTTTAAGGCAAACGTTAATTTGCAAAGTCGAAAATCATTTCACGCCAGTGAAAAGTTTTGATACGTGGTGAGCTTGTGCTATTTGGAGCCTGTTTTCTACCATGACCACAACAACCTCGGTAAACAAACAAAACTTCAATCGTCTGCTATCATTTACACGATAAACTCTATTTGAGGACGCTCGTAAGCTTTTTAAATTTTAGTTAAATTTATTTGTAATACAGAAATTCAACAGGTTCCTAACAGCACCATACTTCGATACTAAAGCCGTGACGACTACTCATATGCACTGATCAGCTCCTATTAATAGCACATTATTGGTAGAGCCGATCTTGATTGGCAAGGGAAAAATGAAATGTATGTTCTCACTCAACCACCAATTGAGTTTTGATGCGCTTCACAGTAGCTTTTTTTCCGATAATAAGCAACGTCAACAAGTTTATCCTGAGACACTGCTTTGGGAGCCGGGCATCATATTGAAAATTTCTCAGGTAACGGCCAAGGAGCTACTTGCATGTGGAAAGCGGAGACCGCAAATTCAAATGACTGGCACAGTTTGTCAGCAAAGACGACTCTAAGATGTATAAAGGAAACACAACTTTGCAGAGTCAAAAGAAATAGCAGCAAGCAAAAAAAAAATACGTGGTGAGGACGTGCTAAAAAGGGCTTTTTTTTCACCATGACAATAACCACCGTCAGAAAGCGAATACATATCAGGTCCTTTCATGTTATAAACTCTTTGTTACGACACGTTCAAATCTCTAAATTTGAAACAAATGCAGTCGCAGCACAAAATCTTCCTTTATAACAACTGGAAAACTTCCAAACTTTTGCTTCGGTACACTATCATTTTTGTTGATACACTCGCAAATGACACATTTTCCATTCTGTACATAGGGTTCAGAGCCACCTTAAATTTTCGAAAATTTAAGGTGGCTCTGAACCCTATGTACAGAATTTTCTTAAACTTTGCCAAAAGTTGCATCTTATCCCGCTTTTCAAAATTCTGCAATAAGAAAAAATTTCACAGTGTCGTTTGTGAAATATAACCGCTTAAAGCTGATATTGAGGGTGTTTTAGCAGGTCATAGTGTTGCTATGGTAACCTATTGTTCCACGGAAATAATACCAGCGTGGTTATCAGTGATTGGGCAGTTTTTTGATATCATGATTGTAGCATCAATTGATAACGAGAGGTAATTATGACCCATCAAAATCTACGTCTTGGAAAGTGCTGGAAAATGTTTTGAGCCACCTTAAGTCAATCTGGAATAAATAAACACCGCAATAAACAAACGGTCAAGGCGTTGGCGTGTTAAAAAATTCTACCGATAAACTTTTCCAACCTACACAACAAATGGTTATTAATTTTACTAAAAGAATGTACTTGTACTTAAATGGACAGTACTTCCTGGCACACGTACATTGCTTGGTAACAATCTGGTCTTCAAATAAAACAGCACAGATCACGTTCAATATTACTTTCAGTTGCAGCCTGAACATTGCCGCTAAAATAAATACTGTCGCAAGATTTTAAATAAAACATTGTATCGTGCATAAAAAAGAAATATTGTACCATGTATTGGTTAAGGGCTGCCTTTGTTACACGGACAAGTGCATGTATAAAGCAGAAGAGTTTTTATTTCTTCGTGTGCTGAATATTGCTTTTCAGTTGCAGACTGAAAATTGCCGCTAAAATAAATACACACGGAAGATCATCATTATATTAATGAAGAGTAAGAAAGGGCTTCAGAACTGCGTTTCGCTAAAAATATCGCCAGTTGATTTTTTCTTGCGCCATATTCTCACTATTTGAACAAGAAATTCGCCCACAGAAAGAGCACTTTTTGTTTGGTATCCAGCGAGACTAAGTGATTTATATACTTTCTTAAAATATAAATCAATTGGTAGAAGGCGGAAGAGTTCCTTCCGACACATAAAACTTAATGAGCCGCCCTAACTGTTTCAGTTAAAAAGGCCAGCAACACCACAAGTCAATGTCGCCAAATAACCTTGTGCTGCACAAGGGAAACAAAAACATCATTTCTTTGCTTCCGAGTCTTCAGACACTAAACACATCTTGCCGACATCGTCACTTTCACTTACAAATATGCCGGGCAAGGAGTTTGTTTGAATGGCCGTGGTTAACGGAGATCTCCGGGATTTTTTATAGTCAAACACCCGTGGTTAATGGATGCTTATTTTATAGCGTTTTTGACCACGCAAGTCACAATGCAACCGGAGGTGGCTTAGAATTTATTTACACACCTAGCATTCCTTCTCGCAATTTAGAAAAAATATACCCGCATCTGCTGTTGCCACTCTTCCCGGCCGACTGAATTGGCGCAAAGATAGTAATCTTGCGAAAAAAAACTGACTACCGTTTGGCTGATCTATGTCAATGAGTCATCACATTTGCGTCATCTCGCCATTTCTGTAGTTGGTATCATCACAGATCTATCAATGCAGTTAAAGGAGGTTTAGAAACATGCGTACATATCTACCATGCCAAGTCACACCTCAGTGAAATATCTCTGCATGCATTCTTCCGCAAAGCCATCTTGCCAGAAGGTAGTACTTTTTGGCTAATCAATCCCGTTGCGTTGACACGTTGCCGTAATCTCGCCTATTCTGCAGTTGGCATCATTAAAACTGAGAGGAGATTTCTTTTCGGTTAAAAATACCTCGCAGTACAACTCTTGTCAAATGGAAGAAACCGTTTAACTCATTTCCGAGAGCGTTTGGGTGATGTAAATCACGTGGTTAGCAAAGTGCCATTTTTAACCCTATAAGACCACTTGACAACTTTTTCAGACTCTCGTCGAATAATTAGTGACCCGGGCTTGATGTACTAACAACGAAGACTAAAGCTATTCACGGAGAAGGCGATTGGTCATCGGTGAACCTAGAGCATAAAAAATAAAACGTTATACCGTGTTTTGGTTAAGGGCTGCCTTTGTTACACGGAGAAGTGCAAGTATTAAGAGCAGAAGAGTTTTTATTTCTTCGTGGGCTGAATATTACTTTTCCTTTGCAGACTTAAAATTGCCGCTAAAATAAATACACATGCAAGATCCCCGTCATATAAATACAGGGTAAGAAAGGGCTTCAGAACTGCATTTCGCTAAAAATATCGCCAGTTGATTTTTTCTTGCGCCGTATTCTCACTAATCTAACAAGAAATTCGCTCACAGAAAGAGCACTTTTTGTTTGGTATCAAAGCGAGACTAAGTGATTTATATATTATCTTAAAATATAAATCAATTGGTAGAAGGCGGAAGAGTTCCTCCCGACACATAAAACTTAATGAGCCGCCCTAACTGTTTCAGTTAAAAAGGCCAGCAACACCACAAGTCGATGTCGCCAAATAACCTTGTGCTGCACAAGGGAAACAAAAACATTTCTTTGCTTCCGAGTCTTCAGACACTAAACACATCTTGCCGACATCGTCACTTTCACTTACAAATATGCCGGGCAAGGAGTTTGTTTGAATGGCCGTGGTTAACGGAGATCTCCGGGATTTTTTATAGTCAAACACCCGTGGTTAATGGATGCTTATTTTATAGCGTTTTTGACCACGCAAGTCACAATGCAACCGGAGGTGGCTTAGAATTTATTTACACACCTAGCATTCCTTCTCGCAATTTAGAAAAAATATACCCGCATCTGCTGTTGCCACTCTTCCCGGCCGACTGAATTGGCGCAAAGATAGTAATCTTGCGAAAAAAACTGACTACCGTTTGGCTGATCTATGTCAATGAGTCATCACATTTGCGTCATCTCGCCATTTCTGTAGTTGGTATCATCACAGATCTATCAATGCAGTTAAAGGAGGTTTAGAAACATGCGTACATATCTACCATGCCAAGTCACACCTCAGTGAAATATCTCTGCATGCATTCTTCCGCAAAGCCATCTTGCCAGAAGGTAGTACTTTTTGGCTAATCAATCCCGTTGCGTTGACACGTTGCCGTAATCTCGCCTATTCTGCAGTTGGCATCATTAAAACTGAGAGGAGATTTCTTTTCGGTTAAAAATACCTCGCAGTACAACTCTTGTCAAATGGAAGAAACCGTTTAACTCATTTCCGAGAGCGTTTGGGTGATGTAAATCACGTGGTTAGCAAAGTGCCATTTTTAACCCTATAAGACCACTTGACAACTTTTTCAGACTCTCGTCGAATAATTAGTGACCCGGGCTTGATGTACTAACAACGAAGACTAAAGCTATTCACGGAGAAGGCGATTGGTCATCGGTGAACCTAGAGCATAAAAAATAAAACGTTATACCGTGTTTTGGTTAAGGGCTGCCTTTGTTACACGGAGAAGTGCAAGTATTAAGAGCAGAAGAGTTTTTATTTCTTCGTGGGCTGAATATTACTTTTCCTTTGCAGACTTAAAATTGCCGCTAAAATAAATACACATGCAAGATCCCCGTCATATTAATACAGGGTAAGAAAGGGCTTCAGAACTGCATTTCGCTAAAAATATCGCCAGTTGATTTTTTCTTGCGCCGTATTCTCACTAATCTAACAAGAAATTCGTTCACAGAAAGAGCACTTTTTGTTTGGTATCAAAGCGAGACTAAGTGATTTATATACTTTCTTAAAATATAAATCAATTGGTAGAAGGCGGAAGAGTTCCTTCCGACACATAAAACTTAATGAGCCGCCCTAACTGTTTCAGTTAAAAAGGCCAGCAACACCACAAGTCGATGTCGCCAAATAACCTTGTGCTGCACAAGGGAAACAAAAACATTTCTTTGCTTCCGAGTCTTCAGACACTAAACACATCTTGCCGACATCGTCACTTTCACTTACAAATATGCCGGGCAAGGAGTTTGTTTGAATGGCCGTGGTTAACCGGGATTTTTTATAGTCAAACACCCGTGGTTAATGGATGCTTATTTTATAGCGTTTTTGACCACGCAAGTCACAATGCAACCGGAGGTGGCTTAGAATTTATTTACACACCTAGCATTCCTTCTCGCAATTTAGAAAAAATATACCCGCATCTGCTGTTGCCACTCTTCCCGGCCGACTGAATTGGCGCAAAGATAGTAATCTTGCGAAAAAAACTGACTACCGTTTGGCTGATCTATGTCGTTGAGTCATCACATTTGCGTCATCTCGCCATTTCTGTAGTTGGTATCATCACAGATCTATCAATGCAGTTAAAGGAGGTTTAGAAACATGCGTACATATCTACCATGCCAAGTCACACCTCAGTGAAATATCTCTGCATGCATTCTTCCGCAAAGCCATCTTGCCAGAAGGTAGTACTTTTTGGCTAATCAATCCCGTTGCGTTGACACGTTGCCGTAATCTCGCCTATTCTGCAGTTGGCATCATTAAAACTGAGAGGAGATTTCTTTTCGGTTAAAAATACCTCGCAGTACAACTCTTGTCAAATGGAAGAAACCGTTTAACTCATTTCCGAGAGCGTTTGGGTGATGTAAATCACGTGGTTAGCAAAGTGCCATTTTTAACCCTATAAGACCACTTGACAACTTTTTAACTCTCGTCGAATAATTAGTGACCCGGGCCTGATGTACTAACAACGAAGACTAAAGCTATTCACGGAGAAGGCGATTGGTCATCGGTGAACCTAGAGCATAAAAAAGAAAACGTTATACCGTGTTTTGGTTAAGGGCTGCCTTTGTTACACGGAGAAGTGCAAGTATTAAGAGCAGAAGAGTTTTTATTTCTTCGTGGGCTGAATATTACTTTTCCTTTGCAGACTTAAAATTGCCGCTAAAATAAATACACATGCAAGATCCCCGTCATATAAATACAGGGTAAGAAAGGGCTTCAGAACTGCATTTCGCTAAAAATATCGCCAGTTGATTTTTTCTTGCGCCGTATTCTCACTAATCTAACAAGAAATTCGCTCACAGAAAGAGCACTTTTTGTTTGGTATCAAAGCGAGACTAAGTGATTTATATATTATCTTAAAATATAAATCAATTGGTAGAAGGCGGAAGAGTTCCTCCCGACACATAAAACTTAATGAGCCGCCCTAACTGTTTCAGTTAAAAAGGCCAGCAACACCACAAGTCGATGTCGCCAAATAACCTTGTGCTGCACAAGGGAAACAAAAACATTTCTTTGCTTCCGAGTCTTCAGACACTAAACACATCTTGCCGACATCGTCACTTTCACTTACAAATATGCCGGGCAAGGAGTTTGTTTGAATGGCCGTGGTTAACGGAGATCTCCGGGATTTTTTATAGTCAAACACCCGTGGTTAATGGATGCTTATTTTATAGCGTTTTTGACCACGCAAGTCACAATGCAACCGGAGGTGGCTTAGAATTTATTTACACACCTAGCATTCCTTCTCGCAATTTAGAAAAAATATACCCGCATCTGCTGTTGCCACTCTTCCCGGCCGACTGAATTGGCGCAAAGATAGTAATCTTGCGAAAAAAACTGACTACCGTTTGGCTGATCTATGTCAATGAGTCATCACATTTGCGTCATCTCGCCATTTCTGTAGTTGGTATCATCACAGATCTATCAATGCAGTTAAAGGAGGTTTAGAAACATGCGTACATATCTACCATGCCAAGTCACACCTCAGTGAAATATCTCTGCATGCATTCTTCCGCAAAGCCATCTTGCCAGAAGGTAGTACTTTTTGGCTAATCAATCCCGTTGCGTTGACACGTTGCCGTAATCTCGCCTATTCTGCAGTTGGCATCATTAAAACTGAGAGGAGATTTCTTTTCGGTTAAAAATACCTCGCAGTACAACTCTTGTCAAATGGAAGAAACCGTTTAACTCATTTCCGAGAGCGTTTGGGTGATGTAAATCACGTGGTTAGCAAAGTGCCATTTTTAACCCTATAAGACCACTTGACAACTTTTTCAGACTCTCGTCGAATAATTAGTGACCCGGGCTTGATGTACTAACAACGAAGACTAAAGCTATTCACGGAGAAGGCGATTGGTCATCGGTGAACCTAGAGCATAAAAAATAAAACGTTATACCGTGTTTTGGTTAAGGGCTGCCTTTGTTACACGGAGAAGTGCAAGTATTAAGAGCAGAAGAGTTTTTATTTCTTCGTGGGCTGAATATTACTTTTCCTTTGCAGACTTAAAATTGCCGCTAAAATAAATACACATGCAAGATCCCCGTCATATTAATACAGGGTAAGAAAGGGCTTCAGAACTGCATTTCGCTAAAAATATCGCCAGTTGATTTTTTCTTGCGCCGTATTCTCACTAATCTAACAAGAAAATCGTTCACAGAAAGAGCACTTTTTGTTTGGTATCAAAGCGAGACTAAGTGATTTATATACTTTCTTAAAATATAAATCAATTGGTAGAAGGCGGAAGAGTTCCTTCCGACACATAAAACTTAATGAGCCGCCCTAACTGTTTCAGTTAAAAAGGCCAGCAACACCACAAGTCGATGTCGCCAAATAACCTTGTGCTGCACAAGGGAAACAAAAACATTTCTTTGCTTCCGAGTCTTCAGACACTAAACACATCTTGCCGACATCGTCACTTTCACTTACAAATATGCCGGGCAAGGAGTTTGTTTGAATGGCCGTGGTTAACCGGGATTTTTTATAGTCAAACACCCGTGGTTAATGGATGCTTATTTTATAGCGTTTTTGACCACGCAAGTCACAATGCAACCGGAGGTGGCTTAGAATTTATTTACACACCTAGCATTCCTTCTCGCAATTTAGAAAAAATATACCCGCATCTGCTGTTGCCACTCTTCCCGGCCGACTGAATTGGCGCAAAGATAGTAATCTTGCGAAAAAAACTGACTACCGTTTGGCTGATCTATGTCGTTGAGTCATCACATTTGCGTCATCTCGCCATTTCTGTAGTTGGTATCATCACAGATCTATCAATGCAGTTAAAGGAGGTTTAGAAACATGCGTACATATCTACCATGCCAAGTCACACCTCAGTGAAATATCTCTGCATGCATTCTTCCGCAAAGCCATCTTGCCAGAAGGTAGTACTTTTTGGCTAATCAATCCCGTTGCGTTGACACGTTGCCGTAATCTCGCCTATTCTGCAGTTGGCATCATTAAAACTGAGAGGAGATTTCTTTTCGGTTAAAAATACCTCGCAGTACAACTCTTGTCAAATGGAAGAAACCGTTTAACTCATTTCCGAGAGCGTTTGGGTGATGTAAATCACGTGGTTAGCAAAGTGCCATTTTTAACCCTATAAGACCACTTGACAACTTTTTAACTCTCGTCGAATAATTAGTGACCCGGGCCTGATGTACTAACAACGAAGACTAAAGCTATTCACGGAGAAGGCGATTGGTCATCGGTGAACCTAGAGCATAAAAAAGAAAACGTTATACCGTGTTTTGGTTAAGGGCTGCCTTTGTTACACGGAGAAGTGCAAGTATTAAGAGCAGAAGAGTTTTTATTTCTTCGTGGGCTGAATATTACTTTTCCTTTGCAGACTTAAAATTGCCGCTAAAATAAATACACATGCAAGATCCCCGTCATATAAATACAGGGTAAGAAAGGGCTTCAGAACTGCATTTCGCTAAAAATATCGCCAGTTGATTTTTTCTTGCGCCGTATTCTCACTAATCTAACAAGAAATTCGCTCACAGAAAGAGCACTTTTTGTTTGGTATCAAAGCGAGACTAAGTGATTTATATATTATCTTAAAATATAAAGCAATTGGTAGAAGGCGGAAGAGTTCCTCCCGACACATAAAACTTAATGAGCCGCCCTAACTGTTTCAGTTAAAAAGGCCAGCAACACCACAAGTCGATGTCGCCAAATAACCTTGTGCTGCACAAGGGAAACAAAAACATTTCTTTGCTTCCGAGTCTTCAGACACTAAACACATCTTGCCGACATCGTCACTTTCACTTACAAATATGCCGGGCAAGGAGTTTGTTTGAATGGCCGTGGTTAACGGAGATCTCCGGGATTTTTTATAGTCAAACACCCGTGGTTAATGGATGCTTATTTTATAGCGTTTTTGACCACGCAAGTCACAATGCAACCGGAGGTGGCTTAGAATTTATTTACACACCTAGCATTCCTTCTCGCAATTTAGAAAAAATATACCCGCATCTGCTGTTGCCACTCTTCCCGGCCGACTGAATTGGCGCAAAGATAGTAATCTTGCGAAAAAAACTGACTACCGTTTGGCTGATCTATGTCAATGAGTCATCACATTTGCGTCATCTCGCCATTTCTGTAGTTGGTATCATCACAGATCTATCAATGCAGTTAAAGGAGGTTTAGAAACATGCGTACATATCTACCATGCCAAGTCACACCTCAGTGAAATATCTCTGCATGCATTCTTCCGCAAAGCCATCTTGCCAGAAGGTAGTACTTTTTGGCTAATCAATCCCGTTGCGTTGACACGTTGCCGTAATCTCTCCTATTCTGCAGTTGGCATCATCAAAACTGAGAGGAGATTTCTTTTCGGTTAAAAATACCTCGCAGTACAACTCTTGTCAAATGGAAGAAACCGTTTAACTCATTTCCGAGAGCGTTTGGGTGATGTAAATCACGTGGTTAGCAAAGTGCCATTTTTAACCCTATAAGACCACTTGACAACTTTTTCAGACTCTCGTCGAATAATTAGTGACCCGGGCTTGATGTACTAACAACGAAGACTAAAGCTATTCACGGAGAAGGCGATTGGTCATCGGTGAACCTAGAGCATAAAAAAGAAAACGTTATACCGTGTTTTGGTTAAGGGCTGCCTTTGTTACACGTAGAAGTGCAAGTATTAAGAGCAGAAGAGTTTTTATTTCTTCGTGGGCTGAATATTACTTTTCCTTTGCAGACTTAAAATTGCCGCTAAAATAAATACACATGCAAGATCCCCGTCATATAAATACAGGGTAAGAAAGGGCTTCAGAACTGCATTTCGCTAAAAATATCGCCAGTTGATTTTTTCTTGCGCCGTATTCTCACTAATCTAACAAGAAATTCGCTCACAGAAAGAGCACTTTTTGTTTGGTATCAAAGCGAGACTAAGTGATTTATATATTATCTTAAAATATAAATCAATTGGTAGAAGGCGGAAGAGTTCCTCCCGACACATAAAACTTAATGAGCCGCCCTAACTGTTTCAGTTAAAAAGGCCAGCAACACCACAAGTCGATGTCGCCAAATAACCTTGTGCTGCACAAGGGAAACAAAAACATTTCTTTGCTTCCGAGTCTTCAGACACTAAACACATCTTGCCGACATCGTCACTTTCACTTACAAATATGCCGGGCAAGGAGTTTGTTTGAATGGCCGTGGTTAACGGAGATCTCCGGGATTTTTTATAGTCAAACACCCGTGGTTAATGGATGCTTATTTTATAGCGTTTTTGACCACGCAAGTCACAATGCAACCGGAGGTGGCTTAGAATTTATTTACACACCTAGCATTCCTTCTCGCAATTTAGAAAAAATATACCCGCATCTGCTGTTGCCACTCTTCCCGGCCGACTGAATTGGCGCAAAGATAGTAATCTTGCGAAAAAAACTGACTACCGTTTGGCTGATCTATGTCAATGAGTCATCACATTTGCGTCATCTCGCCATTTCTGTAGTTGGTATCATCACAGATCTATCAATGCAGTTAAAGGAGGTTTAGAAACATGCGTACATATCTACCATGCCAAGTCACACCTCAGTGAAATATCTCTGCATGCATTCTTCCGCAAAGCCATCTTGCCAGAAGGTAGTACTTTTTGGCTAATCAATCCCGTTGCGTTGACACGTTGCCGTAATCTCGCCTATTCTGCAGTTGGCATCATTAAAACTGAGAGGAGATTTCTTTTCGGTTAAAAATACCTCGCAGTACAACTCTTGTCAAATGGAAGAAACCGTTTAACTCATTTCCGAGAGCGTTTGGGTGATGTAAATCACGTGGTTAGCAAAGTGCCATTTTTAACCCTATAAGACCACTTGACAACTTTTTCAGACTCTCGTCGAATAATTAGTGACCCGGGCTTGATGTACTAACAACGAAGACTAAAGCTATTCACGGAGAAGGCGATTGGTCATCGGTGAACCTAGAGCATAAAAAATAAAACGTTATACCGTGTTTTGGTTAAGGGCTGCCTTTGTTACACGGAGAAGTGCAAGTATTAAGAGCAGAAGAGTTTTTATTTCTTCGTGGGCTGAATATTACTTTTCCTTTGCAGACTTAAAATTGCCGCTAAAATAAATACACATGCAAGATCCCCGTCATATTAATACAGGGTAAGAAAGGGCTTCAGAACTGCATTTCGCTAAAAATATCGCCAGTTGATTTTTTCTTGCGCCGTATTCTCACTAATCTAACAAGAAATTCGTTCACAGAAAGAGCACTTTTTGTTTGGTATCAAAGCGAGACTAAGTGATTTATATACTTTCTTAAAATATAAATCAATTGGTAGAAGGCGGAAGAGTTCCTTCCGACACATAAAACTTAATGAGCCGCCCTAACTGTTTCAGTTAAAAAGGCCAGCAACACCACAAGTCGATGTCGCCAAATAACCTTGTGCTGCACAAGGGAAACAAAAACATTTCTTTGCTTCCGAGTCTTCAGACACTAAACACATCTTGCCGACATCGTCACTTTCACTTACAAATATGCCGGGCAAGGAGTTTGTTTGAATGGCCGTGGTTAACCGGGATTTTTTATAGTCAAACACCCGTGGTTAATGGATGCTTATTTTATAGCGTTTTTGACCACGCAAGTCACAATGCAACCGGAGGTGGCTTAGAATTTATTTACACACCTAGCATTCCTTCTCGCAATTTAGAAAAAATATACCCGCATCTGCTGTTGCCACTCTTCCCGGCCGACTGAATTGGCGCAAAGATAGTAATCTTGCGAAAAAAACTGACTACCGTTTGGCTGATCTATGTCGTTGAGTCATCACATTTGCGTCATCTCGCCATTTCTGTAGTTGGTATCATCACAGATCTATCAATGCAGTTAAAGGAGGTTTAGAAACATGCGTACATATCTACCATGCCAAGTCACACCTCAGTGAAATATCTCTGCATGCATTCTTCCGCAAAGCCATCTTGCCAGAAGGTAGTACTTTTTGGCTAATCAATCCCGTTGCGTTGACACGTTGCCGTAATCTCGCCTATTCTGCAGTTGGCATCATTAAAACTGAGAGGAGATTTCTTTTCGGTTAAAAATACCTCGCAGTACAACTCTTGTCAAATGGAAGAAACCGTTTAACTCATTTCCGAGAGCGTTTGGGTGATGTAAATCACGTGGTTAGCAAAGTGCCATTTTTAACCCTATAAGACCACTTGACAACTTTTTAACTCTCGTCGAATAATTAGTGACCCGGGCCTGATGTACTAACAACGAAGACTAAAGCTATTCACGGAGAAGGCGATTGGTCATCGGTGAACCTAGAGCATAAAAAATAAAACGTTATACCGTGTTTTGGTTAAGGGCTGCCTTTGTTACACGGAGAAGTGCAAGTATTAAGAGCAGAAGAGTTTTTATTTCTTCGTGGGCTGAATATTACTTTTCCTTTGCAGACTTAAAATTGCCGCTAAAATAAATACACATGCAAGATCCCCGTCATATAAATACAGGGTAAGAAAGGGCTTCAGAACTGCATTTCGCTAAAAATATCGCCAGTTGATTTTTTCTTGCGCCGTATTCTCACTAATCTAACAAGAAATTCGCTCACAGAAAGAGCACTTTTTGTTTGGTATCAAAGCGAGACTAAGTGATTTATATATTATCTTAAAATATAAATCAATTGGTAGAAGGCGGAAGAGTTCCTCCCGACACATAAAACTTAATGAGCCGCCCTAACTGTTTCAGTTAAAAAGGCCAGCAACACCACAAGTCGATGTCGCCAAATAACCTTGTGCTGCACAAGGGAAACAAAAACATTTCTTTGCTTCCGAGTCTTCAGACACTAAACACATCTTGCCGACATCGTCACTTTCACTTACAAATATGCCGGGCAAGGAGTTTGTTTGAATGGCCGTGGTTAACGGAGATCTCCGGGATTTTTTATAGTCAAACACCCGTGGTTAATGGATGCTTATTTTATAGCGTTTTTGACCACGCAAGTCACAATGCAACCGGAGGTGGCTTAGAATTTATTTACACACCTAGCATTCCTTCTCGCAATTTAGAAAAAATATACCCGCATCTGCTGTTGCCACTCTTCCCGGCCGACTGAATTGGCGCAAAGATAGTAATCTTGCGAAAAAAACTGACTACCGTTTGGCTGATCTATGTCAATGAGTCATCACATTTGCGTCATCTCGCCATTTCTGTAGTTGGTATCATCACAGATCTATCAATGCAGTTAAAGGAGGTTTAGAAACATGCGTACATATCTACCATGCCAAGTCACACCTCAGTGAAATATCTCTGCATGCATTCTTCCGCAAAGCCATCTTGCCAGAAGGTAGTACTTTTTGGCTAATCAATCCCGTTGCGTTGACACGTTGCCGTAATCTCGCCTATTCTGCAGTTGGCATCATTAAAACTGAGAGGAGATTTCTTTTCGGTTAAAAATACCTCGCAGTACAACTCTTGTCAAATGGAAGAAACCGTTTAACTCATTTCCGAGAGCGTTTGGGTGATGTAAATCACGTGGTTAGCAAAGTGCCATTTTTAACCCTATAAGACCACTTGACAACTTTTTCAGACTCTCGTCGAATAATTAGTGACCCGGGCTTGATGTACTAACAACGAAGACTAAAGCTATTCACGGAGAAGGCGATTGGTCATCGGTGAACCTAGAGCATAAAAAATAAAACGTTATACCGTGTTTTGGTTAAGGGCTGCCTTTGTTACACGGAGAAGTGCAAGTATTAAGAGCAGAAGAGTTTTTATTTCTTCGTGGGCTGAATATTACTTTTCCTTTGCAGACTTAAAATTGCCGCTAAAATAAATACACATGCAAGATCCCCGTCATATTAATACAGGGTAAGAAAGGGCTTCAGAACTGCATTTCGCTAAAAATATCGCCAGTTGATTTTTTCTTGCGCCGTATTCTCACTAATCTAACAAGAAATTCGTTCACAGAAAGAGCACTTTTTGTTTGGTATCAAAGCGAGACTAAGTGATTTATATACTTTCTTAAAATATAAATCAATTGGTAGAAGGCGGAAGAGTTCCTTCCGACACATAAAACTTAATGAGCCGCCCTAACTGTTTCAGTTAAAAAGGCCAGCAACACCACAAGTCGATGTCGCCAAATAACCTTGTGCTGCACAAGGGAAACAAAAACATTTCTTTGCTTCCGAGTCTTCAGACACTAAACACATCTTGCCGACATCGTCACTTTCACTTACAAATATGCCGGGCAAGGAGTTTGTTTGAATGGCCGTGGTTAACGGAGATCTCCGGGATTTTTTATAGTCAAACACCCGTGGTTAATGGATGCTTATTTTATAGCGTTTTTGACCACGCAAGTCACAATGCAACCGGAGGTGGCTTAGAATTTATTTACACACCTAGCATTCCTTCTCGCAATTTAGAAAAAATATACCCGCATCTGCTGTTGCCACTCTTCCCGGCCGACTGAATTGGCGCAAAGATAGTAATCTTGCGAAAAAAACTGACTACCGTTTGGCTGATCTATGTCAATGAGTCATCACATTTGCGTCATCTCGCCATTTCTGTAGTTGGTATCATCACAGATCTATCAATGCAGTTAAAGGAGGTTTAGAAACATGCGTACATATCTACCATGCCAAGTCACACCTCAGTGAAATATCTCTGCATGCATTCTTCCGCAAAGCCATCTTGCCAGAAGGTAGTACTTTTTGGCTAATCAATCCCGTTGCGTTGACACGTTGCCGTAATCTCGCCTATTCTGCAGTTGGCATCATTAAAACTGAGAGGAGATTTCTTTTCGGTTAAAAATACCTCGCAGTACAACTCTTGTCAAATGGAAGAAACCGTTTAACTCATTTCCGAGAGCGTTTGGGTGATGTAAATCACGTGGTTAGCAAAGTGCCATTTTTAACCCTATAAGACCACTTGACAACTTTTTCAGACTCTCGTCGAATAATTAGTGACCCGGGCTTGATGTACTAACAACGAAGACTAAAGCTATTCACGGAGAAGGCGATTGGTCATCGGTGAACCTAGAGCATAAAAAAGAAAACGTTATACCGTGTTTTGGTTAAGGGCTGCCTTTGTTACACGGAGAAGTGCAAGTATTAAGAGCAGAAGAGTTTTTATTTCTTCGTGGGCTGAATATTACTTTTCCTTTGCAGACTTAAAATTGCCGCTAAAATAAATACACATGCAAGATCCCCGTCATATTAATACAGGGTAAGAAAGGGCTTCAGAACTGCATTTCGCTAAAAATATCGCCAGTTGATTTTTTCTTGCGCCGTATTCTCACTAATCTAACAAGAAATTCGTTCACAGAAAGAGCACTTTTTGTTTGGTATCAAAGCGAGACTAAGTGATTTATATACTTTCTTAAAATATAAATCAATTGGTAGAAGGCGGAAGAGTTCCTTCCGACACATAAAACTTAATGAGCCGCCCTAACTGTTTCAGTTAAAAAGGCCAGCAACACCACAAGTCGATGTCGCCAAATAACCTTGTGCTGCACAAGGGAAACAAAAACATTTCTTTGCTTCCGAGTCTTCAGACACTAAACACATCTTGCCGACATCGTCACTTTCACTTACAAATATGCCGGGCAAGGAGTTTGTTTGAATGGCCGTGGTTAACCGGGATTTTTTATAGTCAAACACCCGTGGTTAATGGATGCTTATTTTATAGCGTTTTTGACCACGCAAGTCACAATGCAACCGGAGGTGGCTTAGAATTTATTTACACACCTAGCATTCCTTCTCGCAATTTAGAAAAAATATACCCGCATCTGCTGTTGCCACTCTTCCCGGCCGACTGAATTGGCGCAAAGATAGTAATCTTGCGAAAAAAACTGACTACCGTTTGGCTGATCTATGTCGTTGAGTCATCACATTTGCGTCATCTCGCCATTTCTGTAGTTGGTATCATCACAGATCTATCAATGCAGTTAAAGGAGGTTTAGAAACATGCGTACATATCTACCATGCCAAGTCACACCTCAGTGAAATATCTCTGCATGCATTCTTCCGCAAAGCCATCTTGCCAGAAGGTAGTACTTTTTGGCTAATCAATCCCGTTGCGTTGACACGTTGCCGTAATCTCGCCTATTCTGCAGTTGGCATCATTAAAACTGAGAGGAGATTTCTTTTCGGTTAAAAATACCTCGCAGTACAACTCTTGTCAAATGGAAGAAACCGTTTAACTCATTTCCGAGAGCGTTTGGGTGATGTAAATCACGTGGTTAGCAAAGTGCCATTTTTAACCCTATAAGACCACTTGACAACTTTTTAACTCTCGTCGAATAATTAGTGACCCGGGCCTGATGTACTAACAACGAAGACTAAAGCTATTCACGGAGAAGGCGATTGGTCATCGGTGAACCTAGAGCATAAAAAAGAAAACGTTATACCGTGTTTTGGTTAAGGGCTGCCTTTGTTACACGGAGAAGTGCAAGTATTAAGAGCAGAAGAGTTTTTATTTCTTCGTGGGCTGAATATTACTTTTCCTTTGCAGACTTAAAATTGCCGCTAAAATAAATACACATGCAAGATCCCCGTCATATAAATACAGGGTAAGAAAGGGCTTCAGAACTGCATTTCGCTAAAAATATCGCCAGTTGATTTTTTCTTGCGCCGTATTCTCACTAATCTAACAAGAAATTCGCTCACAGAAAGAGCACTTTTTGTTTGGTATCAAAGCGAGACTAAGTGATTTATATATTATCTTAAAATATAAAGCAATTGGTAGAAGGCGGAAGAGTTCCTCCCGACACATAAAACTTAATGAGCCGCCCTAACTGTTTCAGTTAAAAAGGCCAGCAACACCACAAGTCGATGTCGCCAAATAACCTTGTGCTGCACAAGGGAAACAAAAACATTTCTTTGCTTCCGAGTCTTCAGACACTAAACACATCTTGCCGACATCGTCACTTTCACTTACAAATATGCCGGGCAAGGAGTTTGTTTGAATGGCCGTGGTTAACGGAGATCTCCGGGATTTTTTATAGTCAAACACCCGTGGTTAATGGATGCTTATTTTATAGCGTTTTTGACCACGCAAGTCACAATGCAACCGGAGGTGGCTTAGAATTTATTTACACACCTAGCATTCCTTCTCGCAATTTAGAAAAAATATACCCGCATCTGCTGTTGCCACTCTTCCCGGCCGACTGAATTGGCGCAAAGATAGTAATCTTGCGAAAAAAACTGACTACCGTTTGGCTGATCTATGTCAATGAGTCATCACATTTGCGTCATCTCGCCATTTCTGTAGTTGGTATCATCACAGATCTATCAATGCAGTTAAAGGAGGTTTAGAAACATGCGTACATATCTACCATGCCAAGTCACACCTCAGTGAAATATCTCTGCATGCATTCTTCCGCAAAGCCATCTTGCCAGAAGGTAGTACTTTTTGGCTAATCAATCCCGTTGCGTTGACACGTTGCCGTAATCTCTCCTATTCTGCAGTTGGCATCATCAAAACTGAGAGGAGATTTCTTTTCGGTTAAAAATACCTCGCAGTACAACTCTTGTCAAATGGAAGAAACCGTTTAACTCATTTCCGAGAGCGTTTGGGTGATGTAAATCACGTGGTTAGCAAAGTGCCATTTTTAACCCTATAAGACCACTTGACAACTTTTTCAGACTCTCGTCGAATAATTAGTGACCCGGGCTTGATGTACTAACAACGAAGACTAAAGCTATTCACGGAGAAGGCGATTGGTCATCGGTGAACCTAGAGCATAAAAAAGAAAACGTTATACCGTGTTTTGGTTAAGGGCTGCCTTTGTTACACGGAGAAGTGCAAGTATTAAGAGCAGAAGAGTTTTTATTTCTTCGTGGGCTGAATATTACTTTTCCTTTGCAGACTTAAAATTGCCGCTAAAATAAATACACATGCAAGATCCCCGTCATATTAATACAGGGTAAGAAAGGGCTTCAGAACTGCATTTCGCTAAAAATATCGCCAGTTGATTTTTTCTTGCGCCGTATTCTCACTAATCTAACAAGAAATTCGCTCACAGAAAGAGCACTTTTTGTTTGGTATCAAAGCGAGACTAAGTGATTTATATATTATCTTAAAATATAAATCAATTGGTAGAAGGCGGAAGAGTTCCTTCCGACACATAAAACTTAATGAGCCGCCCTAACTGTTTCAGTTAAAAAGGCCAGCAACACCACAAGTCGATGTCGCCAAATAACCTTGTGCTGCACAAGGGAAACAAAAACATTTCTTTGCTTCCGAGTCTTCAGACACTAAACACATCTTGCCGACATCGTCACTTTCACTTACAAATATGCCGGGCAAGGAGTTTGTTTGAATGGCCGTGGTTAACGGAGATCTCCGGGATTTTTTATAGTCAAACACCCGTGGTTAATGGATGCTTATTTTATAGCGTTTTTGACCACGCAAGTCACAATGCAACCGGAGGTGGCTTAGAATTTATTTACACACCTAGCATTCCTTCTCGCAATTTAGAAAAAATATACCCGCATCTGCTGTTGCCACTCTTCCCGGCCGACTGAATTGGCGCAAAGACAGTAATCTTGCGAAAAAAACTGACTACCGTTTGGCTGATCTATGTCGTTGAGTCATCACATTTGCGTCATCTCGCCATTTCTGTAGTTGGTATCATCACAGATCTATCAATGCAGTTAAAGGAGGTTTAGAAACATGCGTACATATCTACCATGCCAAGTCACACCTCAGTGAAATATCTCTGCATGCATTCTTCCGCAAAGCCATCTTGCCAGAAGGTAGTACTTTTTGGCTAATCAATCCCGTTGCGTTGACACGTTGCCGTAATCTCGCCTATTCTGCAGTTGGCATCATCAAAACTGAGAGGAGATTTCTTTTCGGTTAAAAATACCTCGCAGTACAACTCTTGTCAAATGGAAGAAACCGTTTAACTCATTTCCGAGAGCGTTTGGGTGATGTAAATCACGTGGTTAGCAAAGTGCCATTTTTAACCCTATAAGACCACTTGACAACTTTTTAACTCTCGTCGAATAATTAGTGACCCGGGCTTGATGTACTAACAACGAAGACTAAAGCTATTCACGGAGAAGGCGATTGGTCATCGGTGAACCTAGAGCATAAAAAAGAAAACATTATACCGTGTTTTGGTTAATCGATTAAATTCGAAAAGGTAATTTCTTCTAAAAGGTTCGTTTTTCAATTGAATATTTAAGTGTTGTTGCAACGTCTTAAGTAACGTTAATAACTACTGGCTTCTTGATTTGATTTCATTTGATTTAATTTTGTGTGATGGCATTGTAGGCAGATAACTTTTTTTGATAAAGCACCTCCAGCGGCATTGAATGATACGTGGTTAAATACACTTTAAAATAGAATGGGTAAACACCTTAGCCATTTGTGTTTTAAAACAGGTCTAATAGACTCGGAGACAAGGAAAAGCTCTTTTCTGTACAGTAAAAGCTAGCTATATTAGCTCACGTCTACTCGTGATCTTAAGAGCATATTGCCAAGGAAAAGAGCAGGGTCGGTGGTACACTAACTGACTTAAATCTGTCGGAAGGAACTTTGATAAAATGATAGGTGTGTAAATACATTCTAAGCCACCTCCAGTTCCATTGTGACTTGCGTGGTCGAAAACGCTGTAAAATAAGCATCCATTAACCACGGGTGTTTGACTATAAAAAATCCCGTAGATCTTCGTTAACCACGGCCATTTAAACAAACTCAGTCCTTGCCATTTGTAAGTGAAAGTGAAGATGTCGGCAAGATGTGTTTCGTGTCTGAAGACTCGGAAGCAAGGGAATGTTTTTGTTTTCTTTGTGCAGCACAAGGTTATTTGGCGACATCGACTTGTGGTGTTGCTGGCCTTTTCAACTGAAACAGTTAGGGCGGCTCATTAAGTTTTATGTGTCGGAAGGAACTCTTCCGCCTTCTACCAATTGCTTTATATTTTAAGATAATATATAAATCACTTAGTCTCGCTGGATACCAAACAAAAAGTGCTCTTTCTGTGAGCGAATTTCTTGTTAGATTAGTGAGAATACGGCGCAAGAAAAAATCAACTGGCGATATTTTTAGCGAAATGCAGTTCTGAAGCCCTTTCTTACCCTGTATTAATATGACGGGGATCTTGCATGTGTATTTATTTTAGCGGCAATTTTAAGTCTGCAAAGGAAAAGTAATATTCAGCCCACGAAGAAATAAAAACTCTTCTGCTCTTAATACTTGCACTTCTCCGTGTAACAAAGGCAGCCCTTAATAATATATTTTTCTATCAACCCGCAAACAGATTTTGATTTTGCGATTTGAGACAGAGAAGAAATTACAAAGTGTCATTCGAGAATGAATGCTTTTATTTACAGACATGGTCGTGGGGTGCCAGTTTTACGAGTCATTTTAACCACGCTGAAAATGACGCCGTTTTGTCTAAATAAAGCTAAACAAACGAACAAAAGTTGAGATCTTTTGATAAAAGCAATAAATAACACGAAGTGAAAAGTATGGAGTCCCAATTGATTGATATAAACTGATATTATGAAGTGGTTGAAATAGGCACGTTTTTAGACCTCTTTATTCTTTTAACCATGGTTAAGTACCCTAAAATGACCTGTTTTATATCTGGAGATTTGGTTACTAAGGTACTTAAGCTTCTTTTGGTTACTTGAGGTGCTTGACTTACTTGAGGCGCTTTGCTTACTTTAGGTGCTTTGCTTACTTGAGGTGCTTTGCTTACTTGAGGTGCTTGCCTTACTTGAGGTGCTTTGCTTACTTGAGGCGCTTTGCTTACTTGAGGTGCTTTGCTTACTTGAGGTACTTTGCTTACTTGAGGTGCTTTCCTTGCTCGAGGTACTTGACTAACTTGAGGTACTTTGCTTACTTGAGGTGCTTTGCTTACTTGAGGTGTTTTGCTTACTTGAGGCGCTTTGCTTACTTGAGGCGCTTTGCTTACTTGAGGTGCTTTGCTTACTTGAGGTGCTTTGCTTACTTGAGGTGCTTGCCTTACTTGAGGCGCTTTGCTTAATTGAGGCGCTTTGCTTACTTGAGGTGCTTGCCTTACTTGAGGTGCTTTGCTTACTTGAGGCGCTTGCCTTACTTGAGGTACTTTGCTTACTTGAGGTACTTTGCTTACTTGAGGTGCTTTGCTTACTTGAGGTACTTTGCTTACTTGAGGTGCTTTGCTTACTTGAGGTGCTTTGCTTACTTGAGGTGCTTGCCTTACTTGAGGCGCTTTGCTTACTTGAGGTGCTTTGCTTACTTGAGGTGCTTTGCTTACTTGAGGTGCTTTCCTTACTTGAGGTACTTCACTTACTTGAGGTGCTTTGCTTACTTGAGGTGCTTGCCTTAGTTGAGGTGCTTTGCTTACTTGAGGTACTTTGCTTACTTGAGGTGCTTTGCTTACTTGAGGTGCTTGCCTTACTTGAGGTGCTTTGCTTACTTGAGGTACTTCACTTACTTGAGGTGCTTTTTTTACTTGAGGTGCTTTGCTTACTTGAGGTGCTTTGCTTACTTGAGGTACTTTGCTTACTTGAGGTACTTTGCTTACTTGAGGTGCTTTGCTTACTTGAGGTGCTTGCCTTACTTGAGGCGCTTTCCTTACTTGAGGTACTTTGCTTACTTGAGGTACTTTGCTTACTTGAGGTGCTTTGCTTACTTGAGGTGCTTTACTTACTTGAGGTGCTTTGCTTACTTGAGGTGCTTTGCTTACTTGAGGTGCTTGACTTACTCGAGGTGCTTGCCTTACTTGAGGTGCTTTGCTTACTTGAGGCGCTTTGCTTACTTGAGGTACTTTGCTCACTTAAGGTACTTTGCTTACTTGAGGTGCTTTGCTTACTTGAAGTGCTTTGCTTACTTGAGGTGCTTTGCTTACTTGAGGTGCTTGCCTTACTTGAGGTGCTTTCCTTACTAGAGGTGCTTTCCTTACTTGAGGTAGTTGACTTACTTGAGGCGCTTTGCTTACTTGAGGTGCTTTGGTTACTTGAGGTCCTTGACTTACTTGAGGCGCTTTGCTTACTTTAGGTGCTTTCGTTATATGAGGTTCTTGACCTACTTGAGGTGCTTTGCTTACTTGAGGTGCGTTGCTTACTTGAGGTGCTTTGCTTACTTAAGATGCTTTGCTTACTTGAGTTACTTGACTTACTTGAGGCGCTTTGCTTACTTGAGGTGCTTTGCTTACTTGAGGTGCTTTGCTTACTTGAGGTGCTTTGCTTACTTGAGGTGCTTTGCTTACTTGAGATGCTTTGCTTACTTGAGTTACTTGACTTACTTGAGGCGCTTTGCTTACTTGACGTGCTTTGCTTACTTGAGGTGCTTTGCTTACTTGAGGTGCTTTGCTTACTTGAGGCGCTTTGCTTACTTGAGGTGCTTGACTTACTTGAGGCGCTTTGCTTACTTGAGGTGCTTTGCTTACTTGAGGTGCTTTCCTTGCTTGAGGTACTTGACTTACTCTAGGTGCTTTGCTTACTTCAGGTGCTTTGCTTACTTCAGGTGCTTTCCTTACTTGAGGTGCTTTGCTTACTTGAGGCGCTTTGCTTACTTGAGGTGCTTTGCTTACTTGAGGTGCTTTGCTTACTTGAGATGCTTTGCTTACTTGAGGTGCTTTGCTTACTTGAGGTGCTTTGCTTACTTGAGGTGCTTGACTTACTTGAGGTGCTTTGCTTACTTGAGGTGCTTTCCTTACTTGAGGTGCTTTGCTTACTTGAGGTGCTTTCCTTACTTGAGGTGCTTTGCTTACTTGAGGTGCTTTCCTTACTTGAGGCGCTTTGCTTACTTGAGGTGCTTTCCTTACTTGAGGTGCTTTGCTTACTTGAGGTGCTTGCCTTACTTGAGGTGCTTTGCTTACTTGAGGTGCTTGACTTACTTGAGGCGCTTTGCTTACTTGAGGTGCTTGACTTACTTGAGGTTCTTTTGGTCACTTGAGGTGGTTTGCTTACTTGGGGTGCTTTGCATACTTGATGTGCTTGACTTACTTGAGGTGCTTTGCTTACTTGAGGTGCTTGACTTACTTGAGGTTCTTTTGGTCACTTGAGGTGCTTGTGCTTACTTGGAGTGCTTTGCATACTTGATGTGCTTGACTTACTTGAGGTGCTTTGCTTACTTGAGGTGCTTGATCACTTGAGGCGCTTTGCTTACTTGAGGTGCTTTGCTTACTTGAGGTGCTTTGCTTACTAAGGTGCTTTGCTCACTTGAGTTGCTTTGTTTACTTGAGATGCTTTGGTTACTTAAGGGTCTTTGTGTACTTTAGGTACTTAACTTACTTGAGATGCTTGCCTTACTTGAGGTGCTTTGCTTACTTGAGGTGCTTTGCTTACTTGAGGTGCTTTGCTTACGTGAGGGGCTTTGCTTACTTGAGGGGCTTTGCTTACTTGAGGTTTTTGTCTTACTTGGGCTAATAACGATGACTATATTCAATTCCCCAGGATCATTACTCCTGCCGATAGGCGCACATTTGAAGTATGGTTTGTACGTTTGTATGTCGCCTATTTTACAATCGAACCCATTAAAACAATGCTGCTGTACGAAAAATTAATGAGGATTATATAATAACCAAATCAATGCGCGTGCTCTGATTGGTCAATCAGCTATGGGTTATTGTGCCGGTAAACCCACGGGAAAATCGCGGGTCTTCTTAATTATTATATAAAAGCAATAGAGCACAAGTTTCTATGGGTTTTAGGCTGATAAACCACTTGGGATGTTGGTGGAACACTCGAAGAATTCGTAAACCACTCGCCTGCGGCTCGTGATTTACAAATTATTTTCGTGTTCTACCAACATCCCGCGTGGTTTATCAGCCTATAACCCATAGAAACTTGTGGTCTATTGGTTGATAAATCAAGAGGTGTTTTGTTTTATTTAACGAATTGAAAAGATTTTCTAAAAGACCTTTGTAGTTTAATTATCCAGTGTGAAATGAAATACTGTATTAAAATGTTGACGCAAGCACATAGGATCCTTGACGCTTTTCCACATTTGCGACTTGAGATTGGCGGATTGTTCCTTCAGCTTCGTAGTTGAATGGACGCCTGTTTCCCCCCTTCGAGAATGAGAGTACGCCTGCCAAATCTCGAAGATGTCGTGCGCCCGGTGTATACAACTACCGTGATTCCCTGCGCGCAAGTCTCATAGCTGAGGAAATGTCGTCTATTATAACCCTCCCATTAATTTTCCCGCGATTTCATTGGTTAGTTTACGTCACGTGATGGACCGTCAGTTTCCCGCAATAACCCCTGTTTGTGTCGTTAATTGTTATCCTCCTCTGCTGCTTTTCAGTAAAACACAAAGTTTCCGGAAAAAAGGCAGCAGCATAATTTCAATTTTTATCGTTATTATTTTAGATCGAGGAAAGATTACCTTGTTTTGTAAAGTCTAGCGATAGTGACATAACAAAGATTATCTCAACTGGTGTTTCGGAAATTACAAATGAACGAAATGCGAACCAGAAAGCTAGAGTTCATTTCATTTCCGTCAAGTTTTTGGTCTAATCTCATTGGAAATAGAGTTTAGCCGATAAAATTAAATCGCTCTCAGCAATCGCGCCCATTCGTCTTCAGATCAACATTTGCTTTTGTGCGATATGAAAATTAACGGGAGGCTTATAAAATAAGTATACCCCATTCTGGCTCTCTGGTATGTTGGCCGATAATGTCCTTGGCCAAGAGATTGTCTTCAAAACGTCACATTTGCCCTTAATTTCGCTTCTCGGCCAAATGTGGTGTCTCCAAAATTGGTCCAGAACTAGCAATAGCAGTGATGACATGTGTGTTATATGCATGGAACTGTAAAAGAAAGGGAAGTCATTTGCAGAGCAAAAGAGTGGCACCTGTCCCGCCAGTTCAGAGCGTGTGTACCTGCGATCAGGATAATGAGTCTCCTACACAGCTACACACAGCAAACGTCAAACCCTGTGTTATCAGTAAGCAATATTGATGAGAGTTCTATTTCATGGCCTTGCTCATCTTTAGAATCGGCAAGAAATGTGGACGAACTAAAGACTGATCACCTCTTGGCATACATGATACAACGAGTCCTTCACCTTCATGACTTTTTGACCACCTTTACTACACAATGTAGAACAAAGACAATAGATATGATTGCCTTGCTGTGGTCCACAACCGTGAAAACATCTAGTTTTATCGAGGATGAAACTAGACTCAATACCATGGGCATGGATTTGACGTCTCAACATGCAGAAAATTTGCATAGGAATCTATCTGGTTTTAACCTGGAATTGGATAAAGTCTTAAGGGATGGTAACTGCTTTTTTAGATCAGTGGCCAGACAAATACCCACATATTGAAAAGGGGACAATAGACTAACAGAAGAACATTTTAGATCACTTGGGATCGGAAAGTGGGAGGAAGAAAACACTGCAAAACTTCGACAGCTTTTTGTTAACGAGGTAACTGAAAATATTAGTGATTATGAAAACTGGCTGACAGCTGGTTCCAACAACTTAGAAACGGTTGCAAAATTCAAGGAAAGTGGTTTTTTTGCCAGTGAAGTGGGTGACCTTTGTGCAAGTGCTACCGCCAAACTCTTGCGGATCCCAATTATTGTTGTTACAGCTCTTCCAACCCCGCCAACCATCCCATTTCTACCTGACATCTTCTCAACTGACACACCCATGTATATTGCATTTGATCACTCCGGGCCTGGGCACTATGATGCTACGAAAGGTAAGTTAAAACATTCCTTTATTTATCACTAGAGCTGGCATGACGATGACCTGAGTCACACTTGCATTCCAAAGGAAAAAGTATTGTTATGTTTGACATAAGTAAACATTCGCATATAAGCACAAATTGATTAAGAGCATCAGGCTGAAATTTGTCCCATAAAGCACCATATAAGAACCAGTTCAGTCTGATAAATAAAACATGTTCTTATATGGTAAGATATAAGATAATAAGATAATATATTATTGTTAACTATTTTACTACCTGACATATTTTCATTTTATTTATTGATTTCCTGATGTGTTTACTTACTTAGTTATTTATTGATAATAAAGTGTGCTAGTTAAGCCTGTAGTAACACGTTATGTGTAGCATTTCTGAAACAAAGTTTAAGAACATATTAAGAATATCTTCAATCTGATTTCTCACTAAGAACCCTAGACTAAATGTAAATCGTTACTCTGCAGTTTTCTGAAATAACAGGGTTTTTTTATTTGTAGAAATTTCAATCAATGATGAATTAAGGAGTCAAGGAGTCATTAATTGTGCGACATGTACATGTGGAAAGAATACCAAAAACGCCAACAAAATTTCGTGCGTGGCCTCCAGGTGTCCTTGATTCGAAAACAATCGACCTTGTACTCGCAGATGTCGATGCCATAATTGTAAAAATGATAACAACAACAACGGTGGCCAGCAAAATAGAGGCAAAGGATCAGTCGTTGGTAGAGGGTGTAGATGTGGCAGCACACGCCAACCCGAAAGGGATCGTGAACCTAGTGAGGTGTCGTGCAAAGATGGAAAACGGAAGTCAAAGTGTCCATGTGTTGCAGGAGGTATTGGTTGCACTGAGTTGTGTTCGTGCTTCAACTGTGGCAACATTGTTCGTGCACGTGTCAACTCAGGTACACCAAAGCCACCAAGAAAGCGCAAGCGAGAACTCGTTTCTTCATATTAAAGAAAACGAGGGCAAGAGTTTATGGAATCGGAAAAAGCGCCTGTTGATTTGGGGCCTTGGAGAGTTTTAGAAACTCTTTGTTTGATCGTATGCCGAGATGTACTTGTGATTAACACGATTGCCACAAATTCAACCAATTTGAAAGTTTTGTACAATTACGTTGCGCAATCTGAAAGCGTTAAGGCTATGTCATTGGCAATGGCTGCAAAGTCGACGGCGCAAGTAGCAGCAAAGATCAAACATTTGAATGAACATCATATTGTTTAACCTCCCTCTGTCAACCAATAAGCAGAGACGTTTTTGAGACGCGGAAGGCAGCCGGAAGTTGACATTTCTTTTCCCTGACGCCTGCTACAGATATTTGTAAGTGTTGTGGAGTTTAAAATACTAAAACGAGGGCTTTCCAAATGATTGGTTGAGTTCAGAGCACACCAAAAGCAGATCTGTTCTCCTTCCGGTCACTGTCTCAAAAATGTCTTTGCTTGATTTTAAGCAAACCACGACGACGACGCAAAGAGAACGTCGCTGAACAAAAAATCCAACTAGTAGAACAATAGCACCAATGTATGTTTAAAATCAATGTACATTTCTTTCCCGTTCACTTCAAACCGGCAACAATGTAACACGTCAGTCCTTACAGTTTTGCTAGATATACGCATAACAACAACAGCAACTAGCTTTATTTGCATTATAAACCTGCGAATATAACCGCCTCTCTCGCGCAACGACCCTCGGCGGTGGACGATGAGAGGCGGCTGTACTCCAGGCTATATTTGCATGAACATAAATACATACAGTGTGAAATTTATTCAATTATAGCGAGTTTTCGAACGAAAATACAAATTCATTTGTAACTAGGCGCTGTTCTCGCCGCCGTCGTAGTCTTTGCTTTTAAGATCCCTAGAAAAGTTTTATTTGTTGTTGGACTGTGCGCGGTAGAAATTTGCAACGAAAGGCAGTTAATTTTTGCTAGCCAAAATCGTTGTAAGGGTTACAGTTTTAATAGCGCTACACAGTTACAGTTTTTATAGCGGCCGAGACGGGTATATATGGGTGTGCCAAAATTAATGGAGGGAAATGGTCAAGAAGTTCAAGTAAACAACAGAGGAGCAACCAAATAGTTCAGTACATAGGAATTGAACCTATCAACATTCAGTCACTTCTAACAATGACATTCAGGGCACAATTTTTACCTGCAGGGTAACTACACAATATGTTGACACAAGAGGCATTTTACAAAAGTATATTACAAAACAATGCCTTTAATAAATAGCTTTTTACAAACTGTATTGTATTGTCTATATCCTTTGTGATTGGCTCAAGTGATTAATTTGGTTTTAGTTTTACGATGCTCAATTGAAAACCTCTCTATTCTAATTAAACAAGATCTATAGATCTTGTAACCCAGGGTTGCAACAGTACAAGTAAAACCTCATGGCCAAACTTCAACATTGCCATAAACCAGATCTAACTAACTTAGGCTACACTTAAATAAAACAGCCCTGAATCATCAGCAACTAGGCTAGCAGTCATTAAATACATATGACAAATATTTAACAATCATCCTGCAAAATCACGCAGAATATCAGGTGATACTTAGCCGACAAGGCTGTAGGCCAAGTCGGCTAAAATCAGACGATATATGCCTTACATGTAAATGCATTGTTTCTTAAAGTTTCTTGCACGTGTCAACCTGCATATTAACTCACTAACATTTAAAAGAGAATACTTAAACTTGTTAATTGATGCAAATTTACAGCATGGTGTCTACATGTTCTCGCAGATAAGCCGCATCCCCAATTTGATACCAAAATTTTGAGCAAAAAGGTGCGGCTTATAAGCTGGTGTTTACGGTATATATACAGCTCCTTTGCCTTGGCCAGAGCAAAGCTCAGACATTCAATTTCTTATTTACAGACAAAATACAAGGAGCTGAAGCATTCTGCTGAAAAAATAACTCTTTTGCCCAAATATCAAATCTGAAATGTTCCACTAAATAATGCAAAATTCTAAAAACCTTTAGCTCAACTAGACAGAATGGTTTCGTTAAAATCAAGGTCGTGTAACAATAGAAGCCTCTTGACACATTTAATGCATGCCAATGTTTGCCAGAAAAACATTTTTAACATGTACTGAAATCTGTTGAGAATTCTTAACAAGACCAATATCGGACACAAATGTTCCAGTTGAATAACTTATAACTAGATCACACTTTTTAAAAATCAAAATTTGAATCAAGGAATCAAAACCACTCTGGGTTAATTAGAGAAATAATCATTTTCAAAGTTTAACACTAATTCAACTACGTTTTTTGAGAACCCCTTAACACACATGCCCCTTTAAATGTGACCAAATTTAGGTGACCCATAATGGCCATATTTTAACATATCATACAGTACATCTTGATCTAAATGACATGCAGGTGAATCAATTTTTAATTCATGATGCAATATTTAACAAGTTAGTTGCCATTTTGACTTAACTGACCATCAAGGATAATATCATTTTGTCTTCCGTGTCCATCCCGCATTTAATATCTTGTCCGAGACAATATACTAACACAATAATGTGTTAGTTATTACAAATGAATAGGAAAGATCACATATTTGAAGTTGTGTGTATAACTGCGACAAACCATCATGTTTTCACATTATTGTTTTTCGACACTCAATTATCCTGACGTGCAATACATCTCAGATAAAACAAATAAATATATCTTATTAGACGTTTTGGTGTGTAGTATCGCTGTATATTTTTACGAGTTGTGCAGTATTTTGACGAGCCCGTAGGGCGAGTCAAAATACAAACAATGAGTAAAAATATACAACGATGCTACACACCAAAACGTCTAATAAGAGATTTATTATCCAACGATTTCTTTTCCCAAAATTCTGACGTGCCAAGGTTTTGAACTTCACGCGGCCGGGAGGAATGAGGCGAGTACAAATATCTGTTATTTGTACTCGTTTCGCGCGATATTTGTACTCTAGGAAGCGGAGTTGGATAATAAATTGTAGCATTATTTTGTCTTCCCATATAAACCAGCTATTTTAAAATAACCGGTTGCACCAAGATTTGACTGAAGTTAGATTGCAAGTGCAGTCAAAAGATTGTACATGTAATACCCCAGTGTGCTAGTGTTGAGATATGGTTAAGTGCACTGAATCAAAAAAGAAGGTGTAACTAAGGATGCTTTGCATTATGCCAGTCCAACCGGCCAGAGAGAGTCAGGATTAACCAAGGAAAAAAGGAACTACATTTTCCAAACAAACCAGGATAACTGGGAAGAATGGCTCTTACCATTTTTAATTTATTTTCCCATTTCCCCCAGATGAGTGAAATCTACTGAAGAGAAGTAGGGCAAAGAACTGGTCTGTCAAAATGGAATGCCAAATATTTTGTTCGACCAGCTGGATGAATCAAATGGGACCACCTCCAGAGCTGGTCCCAAATATTCTGGTCAAACCGAACCATAATGGACCATTCCATTTAACTTCCAATTGAAAGTTGCAGAATTTATAGGCACCATATCAAATGGAGTAAGACAATTTCTTCAAAATCTCCACGTTTGTTTGTTTGTTGCGGCCGGGGTTTTTGCTTCTAGTGAGGTTGTTATGGGTCCATCTACCAAGTCTGCTGTCCTGTGCCGTCATTCACACATCTAGATAAGTATTAGAAATGTCAAACCCCTATTACAAACACTACTTATCGAGATCAAACCCTTTCATGTTGCAACTGCAGGGCAAGGGTCTGTGTTGCACTCCTTCGTCTCCTCTGTAGGTCCTTCACAGTCTTGACCTCCAAGGGACGGGGCTGGCTGCGAGCAAGTACGATTCCTCGCCTGTACCCCGGAACCACAAGAGACACTACAACTTCCAAACTCAGACCATGCCGTAAACCCTCCATTAACCGGGCAAGGTTGTGTGTTGCACTCTTCAACTTGATCTACACTCCCCACGCAGTTATTACCTCCGTGAGATGGAGGTGGATTCGTACATGTTCTAGTTCTTCTCTTTACACCTGATCCGCAGGTTTTGTCACAATCTCCAAAACTCCCCCACTCGGAGAAGCCCCCGTCTATAGGACACGGCTTTATGTTGCAAGACTGAGTTTCTTCGTTCATACCTTCGCAGGGTTTACCTTCGAATTGCGGCGGGGGATTCGTGCAAGTTCTCGTTCGTTTTTTGGCGCCGTCGTTTCCACAAGGTTTGCTGCACTCGCCGAATTCACCCCAGTCTGTAAATCCTCCATCTATGGGACACTCTTTGATTTTACACTTTTCCTCTTCCTGTGGTTCTCCAAGGCCTAGTTGAAGGCACGTTTTACCGAACCGTCCGTGTACGGGATTTGTGCAAGTTCTGGTC
>OZ026600.1:4060660-4065660 GCA_964020085.1 Micromussa lordhowensis | reverse complement strand
GGAAATGGTCAAGAAGTCCAAGTAAACAACAGAGGAGCAACCAAATAGTTCAGTACATAGGAATTGAACCTATCAACATTCAGTCACTTCTAACAATGACATTCAGGGCACAATTTTTACCTGCAGGGTAACTACACAATATGTTGACACAAGAGGCATTTTACAAAAGTATATTACAAAACAATGCCTTTAATAAATAGCTTTTTACAAACTGTATTGTATTGTCTATATCCTTTGTGATTGGCTCAAGTGATTAATTTGGTTTTAGTTTTAGGATGTTCAATTGAAAACCTCTCTATTCTAATTAAACAAGATCTATAGATCTTGTAACCCAGGGTTGCAACAGCACAAGCAAAACCTCATGGCCAAACTTCAACATTGCCATAAACCAGATCTAACTAACTTAGGCTACACTTAAATAAAACAGCCCTGAATCATCAGCAACTAGGCTAGATAGATAGGCTAGCAGTCATTAAATAAATATGACAAATATTTAACAATTATCCTGCAAAATCGCGTGGAATATCAGGTGTTACTTAGCCGACGAGGCTGTAGGCCAAGTCGGCTAAAATAAGACGATATATGCCTTACATGTAAATGCATTGTTTCTTAAAGTTTCTTGCACGTGTCAACCTGCATATTAACTCACTAACATTTAAAAGAGAATACTAAAACATTTCACTAAAACTTGTTAATTGATGCAAATTTACAGCATGGTGTCTACATGTTCTCGCAGATAAGCCGCATCCCCAATTTGATACAAAAATTTTGAGCAAAAAGGTGCGGCTTATAAGCCGGTGTTTACGTTATATATACAGCTTCTTTGCTTGGCCAGAGCAAAGCTCAGACATTCAATTTCTTATTTACAGACAAAATACAAGGAGCTGAAGCATTACGCTGAAAAATAACTCTTTTGCCCAAATATCAAATCTGAAATGTTCCACTAAATAATGCAAAATTCTAAAAACCATTAGCTAAACTAGACAGAATGGTTTCGTTAAAATCAAGGTTGTGTAACGATAGAAGCCTCTTGATATATTTAATGCATGCCAATGTTTGCCAGAAAAACATTTTTAACATGTACTGAAATCTGTTGAGAATTCTTAACAAGACCAATATCGGACACAAATGTTCCAGTTGAATAACTTATAACTAGATCACACTTTTTAAAAATCAAAATTTGAATCAAGGAATCAAAACCACTCTGGGTTAATTAGGGAAATAATCATTTTCAAAGTTTAACACTAATTCAACTACTTTTTTTTTGAGAACCCCTTAACACACATGCCCCTTTAAATGTGACCAAATTTAGGTGACCCATAATGGCCATATTTTAAACATATCATACAGTACATCTTGCTCTAAATGACAGGCAGGTGAATCAATTTTTAATTCATGATGCAATATTTAACAAGTTAGTTGCCATTTTGACTTAACTGACCATCAAGGATAATATCATTTTGTCTTCCGTGTCCATCCCGCATTTAATATCTTGTCCGAGACAATAACTAACACAATAATGTGTTAGTTATTACAAATGAATAGGAAAGATCATATATTTGAAGTTGTGTGCATAACTGCGACAAACCATCATGTTTTCACATTATTGTTTTTCGACACTCAATTATCCTGACGTGCAATACATCTCAGATAAAACAAATAAATTGTAGTATTATTTTGTCTTCCCATATAAACCAGCTATTTAATAACCGGTTGCACAAAGATTTGACTGAAGTTAGATTGCAAGTGCAGTCAAAAGATTGTACCCCAGCGTGCTAGCGTTGAGATATGGTTAAGTGCACTGAATCAAAAAAGAAAGTGTAACTAAGGATGCTTTGCATTATGCCAGACCAACCGGCCAGAGAGAGTCAGGATTAACCAAGGAAAAAAGGAACTACATTTTCCAAACAAACCAGGATAACTGGGAAGAATGGCTCTTTTTAATTTATTTTCCCATTTCCCCCAGATGAGTGAAATCTACTGAAGAGAAGTAGGGCAAAGAACTGGTCTGTCAAAATGGAATGCCAAATATTTTGTTCGACCAGCTGGATGAATCAAATGGGACCACCTCCAGAGCTGGTCCCAAATATTCTGGTCAAACCGAACCATAATGGACCATTCCATTTAACTTCCAATTGAAAGTTGCAGAATTTATAGGCACCATATCAAATGGAGTAAGACAATTTCTTCAAAATCTCCACGTTTGTTTGTTTGTTGCGGCCGGGGTTTTTGCTTCTAGTGAGGTTGTTATGGGTCCATCTACCAAGTCTGCTGTCCTGTGCCGTCATTCACACATCTAGATAAGTATTAGAAATGTCAAAGCCCTATTACAAACACTACTTATCGAGATCAAACCCTTTCATGTTGCAACTGCAGGGCAAGGGTCTGTGTTGCACTCCTTCGTTTCCTCTGTTGGTCCTTCACAGTCTTGACCTCCAAGGGACGGGGCTGGCTGCGAGCAAGTACGATTCCTCGCCTGTACCCCGGAACCGCAAGAGACACTACAACTTCCAAACTCAGACCATGCCGTAAACCCTCCATTAACCGGGCAAGGTTGTGTGTTGCACTCTTCAACTTGATCTACACTCCCCACGCAGTTATTACCTCCGTGAGATGGAGGTGGATTCATACATGTTCTAGTTCTTCTCTTTATACCTGATCCGCAGGTTTTGTCACAATCTCCAAAACTCCCCCACTCGGAGAAGCCCCCGTCTATAGGACACGGCTTTATGTTGCAAGACTGAGTTTCTTCGTTCATACCTTCGCAGGGTTTACCTTCGAATTGCGGTGGGGGATTCGTGCAAGTTCTCGTTCGTTTTTTGACGCCGTCGTTCCCACAAGGTTTGCTGCACTCGCCGTATTCACCCCAGTCTGTAAATCCTCCATCTATGGGACATTCTTTGATTTTACACTTTTCCTCTTCCTGTGGTTCTCCAAGGCCTAGTTGAAGGCACGTTTTACCGAACCGTCCGTGTACGGGATTTGTGCAAGTTCTGGTCCTTATACGAATTCCTTCACCGCAGTCACTCGAACAAGCCCCCCAACCGTTCCACATAGTGTATCCTCCATTTAATGAAGCCCTCTTTGCGATGAAGAACAACGGAATGGCTAAAGTGCACACTACAGCTACAATTACTGGCAACTTTGACCGACCTAAAGCCATACTCAGTTCACATTGAGCTTAATTTTCAATACCTTCTTTGCGGACTTCTTTGTGTATCCCCAACATATCTCGGGGGTACGCATATCACGGCAATCGTAGTCGGTGATATATGCGTGGCCTTGTTTAAGCAAGCGCTGTTGTTGTCTGTCCAGCAAAGTACTAGCTAAGTTTATATATGGCTAGTAACTTTATTACTGATTCTAAATTGACAGACGACAGCGAGTTAGCCAGGGGATACACATATCACTGCGATCGCTGTCGCGTTCAGTGATATGTGTATCCCCAATATATCTTGTGGATACGCATATCGCGGCAATCGCAGTCAGTGATATATGTATGGCCTTGTTTAAGCAAGCGCTGTTGTCTGTCCAGCAAAGTACTAGCTAAGTTAAGTCGATCTTCTTCCGTTTATATTTTGGATCGGTTGGAACTTTAAAATATAAAACCACAAAATCTGTCACTCGTAGCCGCCATGTTGAAGCCTAGTGTTTTGTGTATCCCTACCGGGGGTACACATATCACTAGTGATATGTGTGCGGGGATACACATATCACGGGGGTACACATATCACTGCGACACGGTTAGTTGTGGTGAGCCTTTTAATAGGCTCTTCGGTCATCCGTAAATGACAGGCGAAGAAAATACGTTATGTACCCCAACTGAAATGTGTCTTTATCTACAATAGCAAAGATAGCCTGCGTAGCTGGCGGGATAGCGATATTTGGCGGCGGAGCCGACATTTGTTTTACTCGCGACCCGCGAGGAAATACACGAGCGGCGAAGCCGCGAGTGAAATTCAACTCGACTCCTCACCAATCACCTCACGGCTTCGCCACTCGACAAAAGCACTCGCGTATCTCGCGCACGAGATCCCGCCAGCTACGCAGGCTATAGCAAAGATACTAGACACTCCAGACACTCTTTTGATTCGTCGTGCAATCTTGAGCCCAAAGAACAGGATTCCACGTGGACCCTTTTGTGATCCATCTTTTGTTGCTCTAAACAGCAACCTCGTCCCTGGACATTTCCCCTTGAAAATAAGTTGTCCACGATACTGGGTCTTTTAATACACGCGTGGACCTTCAGGATTTCAATTAACGCTGAGATATCTCGAAGATGAACAGGTATCCATAAATGTAAGAAAACTCCAACACGATTTTTCCGTTTAGTACACAGAATCTTTTTTAGCTTTGTAAGGGCCAAATCCCTCGGGTTTGCACGGCGTACAACAAAAAAATTCACTCTAGTTGACTGTCCTGTTTATAGTTAATCATCATTCGACCTATGTACAATCTTAACTCGATCGTAAACACATAGAAAAACTACAAAGACTTTTCTTCGAGTGAAATGCCGCCAATCAGCCATTTCATGCACGATACAACCAGCACGAAGGGGGTCACGTGACCCCAAACGGCGGGAAAACAAACAATAGAAAACAGGGACCCAGCAACAAGCTTCTCTCCATACTACTCTACTTACTATGGGTTAATCGTGCATCAGTTGACCAAAATATTTTACTGCGCGAAATAAAAAATGTACTTGTATCAATAAAAGTTTGATCTTTCACATGCTGTTCAATTAACCGGTATTGACAACTTCAGCTTGTAAAATTCTTTTCACATTTGAAATCACGGTGATTGACAATGTCGTTTTCCCAATAGCCAATTGCAGAAACGTGAGAGGACTGGGACGAGTTTATTATATTGATTAGAATGAAAATCTAAACATTTCAACTGAAATTATACTGAATGAAAAGCTACCCAGCCAAGTTTGAGAGTTTTCAGTGGAAAATTGTCGCAAAAGTTGCAAAATTCCATACAAACCCTTATAGTTTTGT
>OZ026600.1:3998160-4055660 GCA_964020085.1 Micromussa lordhowensis | reverse complement strand
TTGACGTCGTAAGGAATCTCAGTTCCTTCCGTTGCACGTTTCGTTATCACGGGACCAAGGATCGCATGATTCGCCAGAATTCGATCGACACCTTGAGCGATCACCTTCCTCAAACCATCGGCCGTCCCCTTGATGTTGGCTTCGATCTCGTCCAGAGAGCAGTTTACCATAGTCTTGACTTCGTATCCTTCGTAGAGATCGTACCAATAGACAAGTAACAGCCCACTGATGTCCGGTACCACCACTCGGATAGTACCCGCATTGGGGGCGGAAGCCGGAATCTGGTCGTTCCCAACAATAAACTCATCGACAAAATCAAGGCGATCGGCGAAGGGATCCTGACAGAGAACGGTAACAGCATGGCCCTGTCGCTTCCAAGATTTTGCAATGTTTGCTGTGTAGACATTGGAGCCAGCTCCGCCGAGTAAATAGCCATGTACTAACACCAAATGCATTTTCACTTTGTCTTTATCTAACCCTTTCATGCATGAATTTAGAGGTATTTTTCTTGAAACTAAGTCACTTTGGATGTGAAGAAGACACTTCCACGAGGCAAATAAATATATTATGTTTCCATGGCGACAAGATGTCATGTTGTTGTCGAACAACAGCATGCACAAACGGTCTCAAAAACACACAGGTTTCCTCAGAACAAAACATTTAATTACACTTAAATTCATATGCAACACTAATATTTAAAACGGTAAAAACGAACGATAAAATCCGACGTTTCGGAGTACTCATGACTCAATATTATCAGGGAAAATATAAGATCATGCAAATTACAGCATTTAAAGCGATTTGGCGCGAATAATTAACATAAAAGGGTGAGAAGATTATAAAAATACTTTCACACGAATGGAGTCTGATTGCACGTTGAGATTATAAGAGCTTTAAAAAAACTCTTATAAAAAGCATTTCGTACACTGAGCAGTCAAATTTGATAAATGCTTCATAAAGGGTGATTTGCATGTTAAATCACGTGTAGCGAACATTCTAGAAATCATGTTTAGTAAGCTCTTGCAAAATCGCCTCGACAACGTGAGGCGGGAAAAATACGTCAGGTGACAAATGATTTAAAAGGAAACAATTTATTCCGTAACGACATTCGAAGTCAACCATCGATCATAAGCAAAACCTTATCAAACCATAGCGAATCAAGGGATCCGACTCAGGAACACAAATTGTAAGTAGCAAAACCCTGTTGTAGATTCAAATAAGAATGTAAATAGTAATCTAGCAATTTATTTTAATTTCAGTTGACTATATACGATGTAACCACGGACGCAACGAGCCGTGGTCACTCATTAGTGCAATAAACCTGATAATTTTGGATCTCTGGTGGCTTAATCTTAAGCAAGTAGCACCTTCAATCATAGGAGCGAATCAAAGGGAAAAGCCTTGGGAATGAGGTTGATCCAGCGGATAAATAACTCTTATGATAACACTATTAACACTTATCCACTGGATAGCGACTTATCTGGTGGATAGCGTTATCCAGCCTTTGAACAACTGGGGCCTATTCGTCAACTAGGTCCAGAACTTAGCCCTCTCTTTGATCGCGCGGTTGAGGTCTCCTAGACTGAGGGTTCTCCAAGATGCGTCAAGATTGCGCTTGACAGCAAACATACATACATTACTTTATTTACCCTCGGATTTTTTTAGAGTAGCTTATGCAGCTAATATCTCCGAGCATTTAACCATCAGATGAGAGATACACCACCACACCGGGAACTACGTCCCCTCCTCTTTTCGAACAGTGTGTGTGGTTTTTTTTACGTCCCACAGAATTAATTATGAAGAGTTGTGAGACGGGTCCTACGGTGTATCGTCCTTATCCGAGAAGACCTAGAAAGTCTAACCATTTGCAGATGTCATTACAAAGGCAGCACTTTCTCCTCAGTTATTTTAAAGACCCTGCGTGTTGGTCTGGCCGGGGTTTAAACCCACGACCTCCCGCACGCTAGTCCGGAACTCTACCTACCGAGCTAACCGGTCGGCGGTTAGCTCAGATAGCATTGATCTTTTAGATAGCATTGATCTGTTACAAAATTTGCTTCAACGCAAAGAGCTACGTTTGAAATATAAAATACTTAAAAGGTCCACAGTAAAGAGCAAGGTTTTAAGATACCCTGTAACGTCAACCAGACTCTTTCTTTTTACTGCGCCTTTCAATGACATGCGGACTGTAACAAAGCTCAATCGACAAATGCGTTTTTTGCTACCTTCCGCGTTCAAATGTTCGGCGGCTCCTCCCAGCTTCCGATCATGTTGTCTGAACTGTGGTCAGCGATTTGATTTGATTACCAGGCATTCGGCAGTAGTCGGAAGCTGGGAGGAGCTGCCGAACATTTGATTACGGTAGCGAAAAACGCATTTGTCGGTTAACCTTTGAATTTTAGAGTCCGCATGTTATTGAAAAGCGCAGTAACCAAGTTGCACAGCCCGAAGGTTTGTTAAGTATTCAAATGGCGACCTGATTTCCTGAAATTTCTGATGATGGTCCTGAACTCATGGATTGAATGACTTGAGGTGCAATACTCTCCGCCAGCGCTTGAATACACAAGCATGGAATAATGGAATAGGACTTTGGTTCTATTTTGTTGGTTTCCATTTTAAGATGTGAAAAGTGGGAGGGGCAAACATCACATCTGTCCCTATTGTAAGGCTGTCCCTGTATATTAAATGAACTGCAAACTCGTTATTCCATTTTTATTGTGGAACTTTTGATGTTTTCTCGGATCAAAAATCTCCTGAAAACAAGCTTTAAATATTTCCACCTTTGAATTTACATTTGACTCATTTTTTCGTTAATAAACCAAGGTTGGAATTTCATTATGGCGTTGAACGTTGTCATCTTGACATGTCATCATGAGACAAGCACGTCGTATGATTTTTGTCTTTGATATTTCTAGGAATTGTGAATAATCAACATGGAAATCCTGTCAAGTGACTCCTAGGTTCCAAGTAACGTTTTTTCTAAGAAAAAGTGCATTTTAATTGATTGTAAACTAGCTTAAGATATTGTGACAAGCATTCCCTGGATACCCCCTCTAGACCACCTGCACGCAATTGCAGACCCCACTTCTATTACCAAGGTCAGGCTGTCAGATGAAGAATTTCTTAGAAACTAGCTCTATTGTGTGTGTTAATCACGTTTATTTCTCAGTAATAATTCTTGTTGCGTTTGGTCTTATCTACATGACTTGATACCAAATTCTCCCCATCCACTAGCCCTTGCGTTATCTCATATCAGCGCCAAAATTTGCCCTCTACATTTTGCAATGGCCTCTTTCCGAAATTATTGGTTATTTCGTCTTTCTCTCGGAAGGAAGGACTACTGGTACCACAGCCGATCCACAAATGTGGGATTCCAGACCCGAAGGAAACAAATTTCGTTGTTTCCAAGGGTACCGGACAATTATTTTTCTCCAGGTGCAAATCCGAATACTCCCCTCCCCAAAGAAATCTGCGTGCTGAAACATGATTGGTTTGCTGAAACTTCGATCCAGTTGCTTTCGTTTTGTCACTCGGCGAAGGGGAAGTGCGCCAGCAACGCCTGACAGATTTTACGTCCCGGACTTTCTTGGGCATCTCGGATTCTTGGAAAGAGAACTGATTCCGGGAATGAAATTTCACTTTATAACGAGTTGTTTTATTGTTTCGAAGACTTACACGAGTCTGCTATCAATTTTGAGACGTGAAATGCTGGAAAAAATCAAATAATGGGTGTTAATGGCGGACCCGGAGTTTGGCGACGTCTGAAAGATGCCTACAACAGGAATTGGCCGTGGGCTCGATCGACTTCCTCAAGAGATGGAAAGGGCACGGTGATTTTCGCTTCAACCAGCGAAATATTGACCTTCGTTTACCGTCCTAACTTGAGCGTCAGAGTGAGTTGCATTTATGCTTTTCATAGAACGAAAGTGGTGATTTTTAAGTTGTCTTTCAGTCGATGTTTGGCCGCATTTCATTATATTAGTATGAAGTCTTATTTAAGCTCATAACCATTATTTATTAGAACACATAAATTCGTCAACTTAGCTATGTGTACATGCAAATAATTCATGTTGACGTTATTTCTGAGAACTGAAAGATCTATCGCCTACGACAAAACCGCATTGCGTTTGTGTTTCTGCGCTTTCAAAATTATTCGAAGATGTCTTGGTCGAAGTTTTATCATAATAAATTAAACTCGTGGAGGAATGGAGTAGTGTGTTAGGATTTGTAGTGTTAGGTCTTCCAGCGTTTTACCGACAGTTATTAGCTTCAGTTTTACGTTTTGTAGCACCATTAATCACTCATAGAAGGCGACAGGGATACAATTCGTGTGTAAAGAAATGTACTTTTTCTTGAAGAGAGATTTTCACAAACTGTTTATCGATAGTTATATACAGGCAGCTGCAGTTACCACTGGAATTGTTTTTTTTTTTTCATTACATTTATCCATCGCCCGATCTTTCCAGTAGTATAACAACAGATTTTGCTTGAAAAATGTAACAAAATGTTAAAGACCAAATATTTGCCATATTGCCATCCATACATATGGAACAGTCATTATAATTATTTTGATGTTTTAGTGCTGTTAGCATTTATTTTCTCAAACCCCAAGGTATGTTTTCTTGATAGATGAGTGATAAAATTTCTTCTTGAAACAACACAATTGTGCCTCTCTGGAAACTACTTTTTGCTTTTATGAAAGGCATGTTTGGCAAAAACAGCCTATCCATTCTGCCAAATAAATAGATTGTTCTGTGTAAGGGCTTCCCATATATAAACAAAACTATATTTTTTCTATTTTTCACGTACATGTATATATATATGTAATGGTGGTGAGCTAGTTGTTGCTAAAAGCGAAATCTAAGTTTTATTCTTGATGTCTTAAACTCCTACCAATGAAATCTTATAGCTTCTTTGTCACCAAAATACTCAAGATGTTTGCAGTCAATGACTTAAGTGAATAAGAGGTCATGTTTTGATGGCCTTAAACAATAGATTTGCATCATTAAATCAATTCCCGGAAATACAAATAATGGCTTTGTTTTGCTTCCGAGAAATGGGACCATCTATTGTTGCTAATCGCCTGTAGTATACAGTTATAGCAAGAAACCCCTTCATAATTTTATACACATAGCTTATAGGAGGGTGTTGGGTAAATGTTTATCAAAAAAACTGTAGCTTATTTGCATGTGTGTTTTTCCTAGAAAAACTTAAGTGGTAAACTGTGGTCACATGATGGAAGCATGTCAATCAAGAAGGGTGTTGGCTCTTAACAATTCCTAAATATGGAAAGAGTATTAAAACTTAGCAAAAAGAGAGGTTCAGACTGAATAAAGATGGATTAGTCTCAAAACAATGAGTCTACAAATTGTCATTTGTGGAGTACTTGTATTTATAATTTTTTTACAGTATTATTATTGGAATTCATTTTGCATGGTTTTAATTTGTGCTTTAATTTGGAAAATTACTTGAGGTAACTTTATTACTTGAATCTGTTTAGATTACGTGCCATACTTCATACATGGCAGAGGTGGCATGAGTTATCCTGCAATAGACCGTCACCCCCCCGGGCAGTATAATTTTTGCCATAAACTGTATCTAAATAAGTTGTTCATTGAGCATGATCATTCAAAACTTTGCCCTTTTCGTGCAGACAAGTTTAAAATTTGAGTCCTGTAAATTGTTGTAAAAAATATTAAATTGTAAATTTATGTGTTGTGGGATATCTGTCCTTGCAGGACATCTGCACTGAAGCAGCTGTGAAAGTTGACATTTCTCCGGTTGCCTTGGATTTCTTCTCCTTGGTAACAGTTACTGAAGATGGCAGGAGTTTTCTCAACCCAAACAAGGTGCTCAGTGAATCAGAGTGCAGTCAGGTATACTGGTTCAAACTGTGCATTAAAGCTTGTCATGGAATGGAGCTCAAGGATTTTGACAAGAAAGCATTTGAATATTACTTCCATCAGGTTTGTAAATAAAACATCAAAAGAAAGAACGTGTAAAGTTTGACCACATTTCTAATCTCCAAGAAATACAATGCTTGATGTTTTGAAATGTGATCAATCAGGGTCTTTCGTGTTTGATATACATCTTCTCATTGAAACCTAAACAAAGGAGAACATGGAGAAATATTATCATAAATTGTATACTATCTAAGATCAGATACCCAAACAATGTCACTGTCATGATTTCCTTTGTTTAGCCTTATTGAATGATTAAATGAATTTTGTATCTCGTGATTATAATTCTTTAAAGGGGCTTCCACATAGCAATGGTGACAACAGGCCAGTTTTTTACCCTTTCTTGTTTGCCCCCAATTCAAACTAAGGTTCCAATTTTTTTTCACTGTCTGATAGTATGAACATGACTTAGAATGCGTTGTCCAAACAAAGAAGGAGATTGTTGCTGTTCTTGTATCACTTTTCAGTGTCGTCAAGACTTCTTGTCAGGAGAAATAGGTGAATTCAGTGATGAGAACCAAAACTTCTTGGCCCAGCTTTTCCTTTATGAAATCATTTACCTGGCGAGAAGACCAGGTGCACATGTATCCACCAAAGATATTATTGACAACCCGTAAGTACCGTAAAATAACTAAAAATGAATTTGGATATCTGTAGCTTTATAATTATGTACATACATACATACTTACCAGTACGTATCGTTTGTTAATAAGTGTCTGGTCATTCTAGTGCCAACGGCACTAATTGGGGGCACAGATAAATTACAATATTGTTAACAATTATATCAAAAATTAAAACTTGAAGATCCATAACTTACTGCATTTTTCTTAAAACTGCCTAAAAATACAAAATTATTCAAAATATATTTCTTATACAGTGAGAACCAAGGTTTTTTTTTACCTCACCTCACCTATCCTCTTCGCACTCATTTGCACACAAGGCCGCACTACTCTTCTTCCACTTGTCCTTAATAGGTTAAAAAAAAGATTTAAAAAAGATTTTTAAAAAAAGTGAGAACCAAGTTGAACATAATTTACAATCTCTCCCACATCCCTCTAACACAGCTGACACATCCTATATGCTGACATGTCCTTTAATTACTAACTAAATTACTAATTTGTGGGAGGTGTTACAGTGGCCTCATGGTTAGTGCACTCAGCACAAGATAAAGCAGTCTGGGTTGAAGCCCTGGCTCAAGACATTGTGCTGCGTTCATGGGCAAGGCATTTTACATTTTGTTCTCTTACAGTGCCTCTCTCAACCTAGGTGTTTAAATGGGTACCGGTGAATTTAATGCTGGGGGTAACCCTGTGATAGGGTACCCTCCCAACCAGGGGGGGGGGGGGGAGGGGGGACAAATACTCCTAGTTGCTTCATTCAACAGAAACCAAAGATGAACACCAGCCTGAAGGGTTGCTTGGCTCATATGTAATCCAGACTTCAGCTTATAAAATAACAATCTTTTGTATGTTTTAAAAGTTGATAATTCATCTGAATGGTGACAAATTTGTCATTTTGAGAGTGCATGTATCTTATTTGAATGAATTCAAAATGAAAACTGAGTCAACTTTTTAGAGTGGAATATTGAGATAATGTGTTTAAATGAAACAAATTTCAAATCATGAATTTTTTTACATACTTTACTGTTGTGAAGGACATGTCTAACAGTTTCTAACTTGATGGCTTACTAGATCATTTACCATTCTCTCATTTTGAAAATTTGCAGGGGCAGTTATGGTATTAAAAAGTTACTCCGTAGAGGAATATTTGCAGTCTACCCTCTAGATGAGAAAAAGCGATTTCTAAGACAGAATGTAACCCAATACGAGGTTCTGACAGATCATCAGCTCAAATCTGATTACATCAGTACCTTGGAAAGAGCTGAAGACTTTTTTGTGTACAAGTTTTCTTTTGAAAAGGTTTGAATATAATTTTTGTATTTATCTTACTGTGTAGTTCCAGAAAATATCCATACCTCCACTACAGAGGGGATTTTTTTTCAAGACCCCTCTCCCCACCCCTCTGGAAATTCCAATTAAGCTTGATAAATGTCTTTAAATGTTTTGGTCTTAGGGAACCCCCAACCCCCCAACCCCCAGGGAATTCCAATCCCTTCTGTGGGAGGAGTGTGGATATTTCTGGAACTGCACATTAGCCAAATTTGAGGGTTACACAGACAGAATACTGGCCTTGAGTCTCAACGGTATAGATCAGCCACATAAAGGCATTTACTAGATAGGCTATGGGTAAAATATTATTTTCTTATTATAGAACAGTCTTGAGCAGCCTTGGTAAATGGGGATTATCTGTATAACTACAGAATATAGTTGAATGACAGAATACCACAAGCTTTCAGTAGTTAATTTAAAAATTCACTACTAAACAGGGAACCAGGCAAAATGGGGCCATAATTTTTCAACCAAAATGGGGCTTTAAAAATTACAGCCTAAAATGAACCAAAACGAACCTCACTAAAACCTAAATTCCTGAGCCTCATTATCAGCATAAATTGAGCCAAAAAGAGAACAAAAATCTGATGGAGCTAAACAGGGCCTAAAATTGGACCAAAATTAAGTTGTAAATATAAATGACCGGAAAACGGCTTACGTTACAATGAATTATCAATCTAAATCCAGAATCCAGAAAGGTTCTATAATTCCACAAAATATCATCCCGCCTGTGGCTTCAACGGTGGTCAACGGTTGAAAATGAAACATGAGCAAGCGAATAGATCGTTTTCACGTGGCGTCATCACTTTCTAAAATCTAAAACTAAAGATCCACCAAAGTTTTCATCCTCATCAAGTATAAGAGGTGACATATTTATATCTGTTTACAACTTTACAGGTCAATAGCGTGCTTCGTTTGGAAACCAGAGCATTTTGAAATTCTGGGTTATGGAGGTGCGTGAGACAAGGCTACGATCAAATTTGTTGAAAAATATATTATCTCATGATTTTGAGCCCTGTTAGAAGCTAGAGCATTAGGAAAAGTGCTTATGTAAATACTTGGTTTTTCAGTACTGATAATCAGTCGCCTAGAAAGCCAAAGTAAGTTCCAGATGTTTACACTATTTTCCAGCCGCCATATTGGTGTACCATGGAGGTACACCAACATGGCATTTTCATACTGGGCTCTGACGAATATCTGAAGTTCGGGGAAACGCACAGGGCTAAAACTTGGAGAAGTGTCTTATTTTTTCTTCTATAACATCACAATTTCTTAGCTTTTTCCACTGGATAGTTTTCAATTTATTTTTTTATTGCGTGACAGTGAAAACGATCTATACACTGAAACAACAACATGTTGTCAAAGCTAACCAATCACATTTTGATACAACTCTCAAGAGACTTTGAGATCACGCGCGCATCACTCATGCATGCGAAGAATTGGCACTTGAAAGCCAAAATATATAAGCTTATGAAACACAGGAAAATTATTATATGAGAGCAAAATTGATTTTTTAATGTATAATAATGGTATTGGTCAGAAGTCATTTGAAAGACACTTTGAAATGGAGCACTGCCAACTCATGTCGTTTATGCGAGCGTGGCAGGTTTACGACGTGTACAAAAACTACATATAAAGCTATAATAGCTTTCATTCAACTTAACAATGGGGCAGTGCACCATTGTTTTGTGACATTCGTTTAGCTCGATGCAACTTTAAAGGAAAGCCAATAGGATGTGATACTTCAGCGGGGCACAAAACGCTTTCAACCAAAATTACAGCTAAGTACTTTTTGCTTCGTATGAGGCTCATTAACTAGACCAAATTTAAGACCTCAAAAAATTGGGCTGCTTTATGGCTCTACCCGGTGCGGTTGACGACCTAAAATCCAACCTAAAATTTTTTGGCTCGGGCTGTTTGGTTCATTTTTGGTCGCCCTTTGGCTCTCTGTGTGGATTTAAAGCCTTAATAGGGCCCTATTTAGGTTCATTAGAGCCAGATAATTCCGTACGGGATTACATTGTACTTCATTTAGTTTTCCCAACACAGGTTGACAAAAGTGTTCCTCCAGTTTGAGGCATATAATTGTCAATCAAATTTTATATATTTTATAATATTTTTCCTCCCAGCTGTCTTTAGTTAGTCACATAATAAATAGACTGAGATGTTACTGAACAAGTGTGAGGTCTGTATTGGAAAAATATTGAACAGGTTAAGTTCAATGTTTCTTGCATTAAAGCATGCTAAGGCAAAGAGATATGAAAAGCCTTCTGCTCTGTTCGTAAATCTCCAAATAAAACAGAGTAAAACATATAATTATAGAATCTGTGACCAGTATACTCCAAACAACTTTCAATTTAGTTTATTCATGGTTAATGTCTATGACTATTATTGATTGGAATAACGTTTATTAAACAACATATTAGGTAGGTCCACAGATGGGTTACAGTCTTTTGGCATATGCACTAAATAATTTGAAATCACTTTTATTATTGGTATTTATTGCCTTAAATGTTGACTTTGGTTGGGAAAAAATGCAACAGATTTGCTGCATTTTTCACTCTACATGTAGGTTTATTTCCAAGTGAGTAGAAAGTTTGAAGTTCTTATCAGTGCAGAATTTGGAGTCAAGAAGAGGAGATTAGACATTGAGAACAGTGTAAGTCTTATATAATGCAGAAAGTGATAACAATTAAAAAATAGAAAACATGTGCCGTGTTTCTATTGAGTTACAGAAAGTCAAGTGAAAGTTTGGGAAAATGAGAAATGCTGTGGGAACACGAGCCGCAGGCAAGTGTTTCCACAGCTTTTTCGAGTTCTCCCAAACTTTCACGAGTGTTTCTATAACTCAATAGGAACACGGAGAACATGTTTTCTATTTCTTTTAGAAAAGACCATGACGAAGAAAAAGAAAAACAACTTGTTTACTTCAATCATCAAAATGTAAATTCTCTTTGTTCGCGTCATCATTACGTCAACAGCTCATGTTAGTTCTGTGTCTCTATGGAGTTATAGAAACACGGTTTCAAACCAATCAGCATGCGTATTTGCTTTGGGTTATTTTCTAATTGAAAATAATATACACTGTATGATATATTATTAAATATCATTAGTCAAAGAGTGGCTTTCAATTGAGTGTTGAAACACCAAAACTCAGTGAAACAATCAAAACTCAAAGTAATAGCATGTAGCTTACAGGAAGCACCGGGAACCTTGCTTGAAGGCATCATGTTTGGGTTTGGTTTAACTTCTGATTGCATGAAAAAGTGGGCTATGAAAGTTTTAAGCCAATCTCGTTGAGTGGTCGATGCTAAACCAATTGCTATATTTCCACACTCAAATGAAAACTGCTCTGTGCCAATAATATTTATAACATAGAGCGTGCACTAGTCCTACAATCCAAACCCTACTTCAAGCCTTTGACTTTTGCCAAGCGAAGATGTCTACTTAAACTTGAGTATTTTGACTTTGTTTGTCTACATTTTCATCAAGTATTTTTGACTTTGTTTGCCTACATTTTCATTATAATTAATTTGGAGAAGCAAATTTTTCATTGATTATTTTAGAAACCAGGTTGGGCGTTTTCGTTCAACTGTTGCCCAGCTGATTGTGGTGTGTTAGGATCCTAATGACCTTTGTTTTCCTTCACCTTGCATTGTGAGGACTTTGTAGTCAATCACAAACAAAACATGTTTTAGCGCCCAGGTTGTTGTCGCCATGTTATAAAAGAATTGGTTCATGCTTTGAGCTGTGCATATATTGAGTTATGGGTGTACTTGGGAAGTTTAGAGAGCTCTCAAGAAGCTAGAGTTGCTCTTGGCTATCAGTTGGAGCAACTCTTACACTTCTTTTATGCTCTCCAAACTTTGTGCGTGCATCCATAATTTGATATACGCAAGCTAAGCATAAACCAATTCGTTATATATAATAATCAATTATTGATTGTTTCTAGTGTAAGCTTGTGATGAATTGTGGCATAAATTGTAATTTATTTCAATCTAATAATTCATCTTTTATTCTAACTGTAGCTTCCTGAGGTTATAGTGGAAAAATTCTCTGATATACAAGGATTAGAATTTGACCGTATGAGGAATGTTGTCAGAATTTTACGAAAAGAGTTTAAAACAGAGGTACAATATATTATGGGTGCTATATATTTATCAGTAGCTTTGACATACAAATGAGGCCAAAAGGTCAATCCTGCTTTGTACTGACCCTTTCACTTCGTTCACATGCCTTTTAAAGAGAAAAATTTACCACAGACTCAACTGCAATAACAGCTATAGTATGCAGCAAGTTACAAAGAGATACAGAGATAGGGGATGGGAGGGTGGGGTGCGAGGGAGAAGGGTAAGATGGCTAAATTGATAGTCAGAGAACTTCCTTTATCCACGATAGTGAGATTGTTCAGAAATTTGTGCAATAAATTTTGTGCCCAGTATTAACAATTTAAGCGTAGCTTAAGGCATAAGTGTTAAAATAGTTAAAATTTATATTAAGTGAGTGATAGACTTGTCTATCAAAAGAAATACTGCAGTGGAAATTTCATGCCACGCCTGGCAAGTATAAGCAAACGGTTTCCATATTAGTAAGCATTCCCTTTGCGACCAGCGGGTGATCAACGTTATTAGTATTTAGTGCAAATCTGTAAATTTTTTCCTCTCTTTCTTCTATCTACCTCCCCATTAGGGGGAGCATCGCATATGGTCTTAAGCAATAAAGACCCAGTTACTCCGAATTGAGTTAGTGTGTATTTAAATTAATAAATATGTACAATGTATATAGAGGAGTGAAAGTGAAGAATGATCATTGCAGTGAATTTTCCAATTTAAGCAATTGGAAAGAACCTGTGACCTCCGCAATACCAGTGCGATGCTCTACCAACTGAGCTATGAAGCCACACATTGGGAGCGAGGTCAATTTGTTGAGTTCATATCTTCCCGTGAGGGGTGAAATGACGTGAAGTATATATGAAATAATTCATATATTTGAACTGCAGTACTGTTATAGATGAAAGTGAAGAATGATCATCCTTCATAGCTCAGTTGGTAGAGCATCGCACTGGTATTGCGGAGGTCACGGGTTTGAATACGGTTGAAGCCCTGATTTTTTTCAGGCTTTTTCTTTCCAATTGCTTAAATTGGAAAATTCACTGCAGCGATGATCATTCTTCATCTATAAATATGAATTATTTCATATATGCTTCACATTATATAGAGGAGTCCTGCGATGGACTGGCATCAACTGGACTGTGTTTGTGTTACATTAATACTAATACCATTAATACTGGAATAGACTTAACAATTAACCCAAAGTTACAGCCCGTGTTAATTTTTAATAGTGAGCCACTCTCTGTGATCTCTTATTTACAAGAGGATCCACTTTGTGGTTTGCAGGAATTGACGGCCAGCTCTACACAAGACGCAGATTCCCTTATGACGCTGGTTGAGGGATATTACAGACTGATGGTTAACCAATACAAGCAGCTCAATGTGCGAGGTAGGTGTATCGATTGATATCTCCTGTTCAGCTTTTGGTTGAATTACCCTGCCACATTATATTACCCCACCATTTATGATTTCTTATCTCCCCCAAAGCTATGACTTTATAATAACTATTAACATTAATTGGGCATTAAGAATTGGATGCTGCCGATAGTAATTTGTGTCTTTTTTGTTAGTTTCAAAGAGTGCGGGTGCCATACCATGTCATGGACCTATCTCGTAAGTGCATTGGAGCTTTTCAAGACAAACTTTCCAGTAACTATAATTGTACAATAACAGTACTGTAATTTTATTATAATTTAGAGTTAATAATGTTATAAGTTAGAGTTTTAAAGATAAAATATCTCTTTTGAGGCCTAGTGGCCAGTGGGTATAGATAGCTGCCTTTTACTTTTTAGCCTTATGGTTTTTATAGGCAGCTAATACCATATTTATGCTTTAAGCTTCAGATCATTGCATTGTTCTTATCTTTTCTTTCTTTTAGTATAAATAAAGTGTCCTTGTTGTTGTTGAGTAACTCCAGTTTTTATTTTGTGGTTCCAGAAAATATCATTACCCACACCATAGAGGGAATTGGAAATTCAAGAAGGGGTGGGGAGGGGGTCAAAGATCCAGGAAATTCCTGAGGATAGGGGGTTGGTCATTTACTTTCCAGATGTCCTTCAATTTAATATGGCTTTGAGTATCAATCTAGCTGTTCAAAACTCCTTCCTTACCTATCTGGTAATTTACCAAGTAGATTTTTCACATTCCTTGATTGTGTTCCTGCAGACGTAAGAAGGCGGAAGATTTCTTACTGAAAGGACCCAGAGAAAATGGTTCATTTTTGCTTCGAAGGAAAAGAAATAACCACTGGAACCTTGTTCTGTCAGTGTATGTGGCAGACAAAGTTATGAACTATGACGTTATCTGGGATGACTCCACTTACCCTGGATTTTTTCACCTGAAAGATGCAAAGAGAGCATTTTCAGACTTGTCAGGACTGGTTCAGCATTACAAGCAGACTTCGGTAAAACTGTTGTGTTAATAATTAATTAGGTAATTAGTAATATATCAAACATAGCCTGCAGTACAAGGATATTTGAGAGGAAGCTCAGTATTTCTTCACAAATTGTAAGGCCACTTTCTTGAATGTTTGAAGCAGAGGAAATAAATTTATGCCAATGGGGGTGGGTGATAGACAAGAGGAATGAGTGGGAGGGGGAGGGGAAAGGATGCATCTAATGAAAGGGTGATTCTCACCTCAACGTTCGGCCTTTAAAGTGTACATAACACGAAAAATAAAAGCTGCGTATTTGAAGGGCTTTTTAAAATGCAGAAGAATGGCATTTTACTTTTTGGAATATCTTTTTTCGTTTTAGAGATGCTGAGTTTTTGTATCGTGTAAATTAGGAAAGTGATGACGTCATGTTGTTTGCAACTAAAATGGTAAAATACTGAATAAAGAATGTGTCTGAAAATAATGAAGCAGTGTTCTTTAAACAAAAAAAAAGAAAGCAAAAAACAAAAGAGAAAGCAAGAGTAAATTAGAGCTCTTTTACCGCTTCTTTATCGACCTATTTTGACATATTCTATAGGCCCTAAGCTAAAACACGTGTTTGAACTCAGTTTAAATCTATCGCTTCATAAACCAAAGTAATTTAATGCCTTTCAGACGCTGAAAAGGTTTTCATTTTCACTTCTTAGGGTTTCTTGCGCCAGTTTTGCACACGCAACTAATGCTGACGTCTGGCATGCAATCGTAGCACGCGCTCAGAAAAACTGTAGTAAGCCACCTTAACAGCCTTTTTCTGCCCTTAGCAGCTCTAACATTTACTTACTGTAAGTCTTTCTTTTCAGGTGAAATTTCAACTAGATTTAAGATCTCTTTAAGCTGGTGAAATTACCTAGCAGATGCCGTCAGAGATCTATGCTGGCCTAGAAAAATTGAAATGCAGGAGATTGCCAATTTGACCTTCTCAGACCTAAAACTAGTAGACCTTTACCAATTCACAAAAATGCATGGAATATTTCAATTTTTTTCCACGAATGCAAAAAAGTGGCCAATTAAGAAGTGTGAAAAATGTACTTTGATTACTGTCCTTTAAATCTGGGAGATTTGGTGATCTGCACAGCAGACCAGGAGATTTTTTCTGTATCTTGAAGATTCCCAGATAGTGCTGCCATAGACAACGTGTCTGTTAGGAGTCTCCTGTCAGTATTTTGAAATGTTGAACCTGCGCCCAGTTGTTCGCAGGCTGGATAATGCTATCCACCGGATAAATCGCTATCCAGTGGATAAGTGTTACTTAACAAAACAAACTGTGCTATCCACTGGATAGTGATTTATCCGCTGGATAGCGTTATCCAGCTTTCGAACAGCCCGTGCCTGGCCTGTTGTCTAACTACATTTCCGATAGCTGATAGAAATGCAGGCAAATCAAAGGAAAATTGACAGGGCTATACTGTATGTTGAATTTAATTTTAGGATGGACTCCCTGTCTGCTTGAAAGATATACTCCGACCAAACACAGAAGGTAAAAACAAATGTTAAGAAATTTGCAGCATTAAGTTAGATGATATACATGTAGTGGTCTTTTTCAAAGCCCCCTTACTTTCCGCAATCATATGATTAAGTATCTCATTGATAGATATCAGCTTACTGGCTTTCTAAACTCTTTAATTCTGTGATATGCAAGAAAATAATTCACTGATTATTTTAATGACAAAGTCTACACTAAACTTAACCATGTTATGTAAATTAATAGAGTTAAAAATAATTAGTCAAGGCAACATTGGTATTATGTGACTGGATGATATGAAGAGGGTTTGGTTGTCAAGATCAATATTTATGTGTTACATTTGAGAGCATTACTAGACAAAGTACAACTCAAATAACTCTTGAAACTCAACTCAAATAACTGAACTCATCTTCATAGGCCTAATACTTTATTCTCACAGTGCCTCTCTCCACCCAGGTGTATAACTGGGTAGGGGCAACTTTAATCCTAGTTGTAACCATGTAATTGACTAGCCTCCCATCCGGGGGTGTACAAATACTCCTAGTTGCTTCATGCTACAGGGGTTTTCCAGAGATAAGTCCCAGTCTGTTTGGAGACTAGAATGGAGACCTTTACAACTCAAATGACAACCCCTTCCTTATTTTTTCTAGGTTTAGCTGCATTGTTGGACCGCCAGATCTTGGTACCTGCAGTACCAGAAGTTCACCTAGTCGATGAGGCCAATCAAATCGACAATTTGATAATTGAGCCTGGAGATTCATTATCGAAGAGGGTAACACATCACTATTACCTACTATGTGGCTTATAAATACAACAAACTACTATAAGTAGAAGCTCTTTATAGACCAGCTTTCAAAAACTCATTAATAATTCATAAGCACATGAGCCTATCAGAGACGTCAAATTGATCACGTGCATGAACCTTTATACCTGGTAAAAATGAGAACGACTACCATGATCTTTATATATAAAGATCACACGTAATCTTTATATAAAGATCTCCGTGTGATCTTTATATAAAGATCTCAATCAATCAATCTCAATGCACGCGTTTTCTCGGGTTTTTGAAGCCGCAGAAGAATTTGCATGCACGTGTTTTCTCGGGTTTTTGAAACAATAGAAAAATTCGCAGGTAGGTGTTATCGTGGATTTTTGAAGCTGTTCAAAACACGAGCAGCACGTGTTTTATCGGGTTTAAAAACACTCGGCTACGCCTCGTGTTTTTAAACCCGATAAAACACTGCTGCTCGTGTTTTAAACAGTACTTCAAACTACATATTGAGGTTGAGAGAGGTTGAAATGTTGTGACTCTTTATTGTTAGTTGTTATTACAAAATTGATTTCTAAGAAATTACTGCTTAAGATTTGTATGTTGATTGGTAAAGACTTATGAGGATAATTCTGCTATATTGCTAAGCTGCAATCAGGCGTCCTTTTTGCTGAAGAGTGGGTCTGAATGAAGGGAGTGAGGTATGATCACAAATAGTGAAGCACACAAGGTCTGAAAATAGATTGCATTATATTTGGACCCCCTTTGAGACTCGGACAACGTTAGCATGTTCTGAGAGAAATAGAGGGAATGCAGTTGAAGTTTTCTTTTCAAAAAAGTGTTGTAGCCACCTAATTTCGCTCAATATGTTGCTACGAAGAACTGCTATTGGGAAGCATGCAAAAGTGATTCCTAATGTCCTGAAAAACTGCATAAATCACTGAAAGAAATGATATAAAAATATATTTGTACCTTTTCCGAAAAACTGCATAAATCGCTGAAAGAAATAATATAAAAATATTTATACCTTTTCCGAAGCCACCTCGAGGAATTGAACTCTCTCAACACTGGATTAATGCTCATTCCCTGTGAAAATTTTAATATCAATAAGATTACCAGATCTTCAAATCCTTCCCCATTTCAGTTTGTTTGCCTTCGGGGGGGGGGGGGGGGGAATCTAAATTTTAATGACATCACTCGCGCACTTCACTATTGCTCGATAGCAAGCTTTCCCAACCAGCCTACAAATCACTAAAATTTCATACAATATTAATTTTACTCGTTTATTATGGGAAAATTGCCAATGCATGTGTGTAAATTTGCACTGCAGTGCAACTTAAAAATTAACCATAAATCACAAGAAGGATACTTCTCAGTCATATAGTAAGGTATCACATGACTTACATGACTAACATTTTGTACAGGTAATCATACGGTTTCGAGTTCAATTTGGAATTAATTTGCACGAGTCAGTTTTTCAAAAAACTGAAATTGCACGAGCCACTTCGGCGAGTGCAATTTCGCTTTTTGAAAAACTCACAAGTGCAAATTAATTCCAAATTGAACAAGAAAAACCGTATGATTACCTATTAAAAATACACATAAAAAAATTTGGGTGAAGGATGTTTTGAACTTTACAGACTCTGAACTCTCTTCTTAGTTTTGTGCACGCTAAACCTCAGGTGATTTTAATTATCACGCAATCAAGAAAAAATTATGCCATAATTGCGCCATCCAGGGCGTGCGCTTGATTTGAAAACAAAAGATTTGATTGGCTATCTGTGAACTGTTCATAGACCAATCAGAATGCTTGCTTTATTACTTTTTTTTTTGCATTCAATGACCTCTTTTCTGCACATTGTGTTAATGAAAAACTGCACTGTTCTCAGCCAGTCAGAATCGAGTAATATTTTCATGTATATTATTAGACTTATTGTTTATTCCTAGGGTGAGTTTGGTGAAGTCAAGAAAGGGTCCTGGTTTTGTGCATCTGCTGAAGAACAGCTCTGTGTCATTTCTAGGGCATTGGTGAAGCCTATTGGAAGAGAGGTAAGTTTTGTTTAACATTTCTGTTTCTTGTGTCCTTGATGAGTCAGTTTTCTTGATGTAAGTATTTTACTACATGTATTTACACTGGGTCATCTGTACAAGCTAGACCAGCTCGGTAACTTTGTCACTTTTGTCACTTAAAACAACCTTTGAGGTCATATTAGTTAATAAGCCACCAGTGATTCCTGAAATATAAGGAATGAAAATGTGACCATGCAGTTACTCATGAAAACTTTCATACACTATGATACATCTCTATGAATTACTTAACATCAATGAATTATTTTCAATCTCATTCAAAAGTTCTTTTTTGTTCTAGACTGTGCTATAAGAAAAATGTTTGGGAGCCCAAAACACTGAACCTTTGAATTGAAATCCAGTGTACCCAACATTTCAATTTTATACTTGTAAAAGCTAAGATTCCCTTGTCGCCCAAAGGCAAAAGTAAGTCACCAGAGGCCACCGGGTACTGCTAGAGAACAGCCCTGTTGTTAAATAATTGTATCATTATTGGTCTTTCTAACTTCAACATTACTAGTGCCATAATGATCCTAGTCAAAGTGGAAATATACAAACATTTCCACTAACATTCAAATATCATTTGGTACAATGAAAAACCTTGTTTTGATTTGCCAATGTTCTCAACAATTCTCTTGTTTTTGGTTGTAGAAAATCAAACGCTTCAAGCAAGCAATGGGTACTTTTTTGGAACTTCAGAATCCTTATCTGCCTCAGTTTTATGGCACTACTCAGACAGAAAAAGCTTTGATCTTTGTGTTTGAATTCGCAGCAGAAGGTCCTCTAGACCAGTACATAAGGGATGAAAGGTAACGTTTACTTTGACATGTGATGCCTGCTTGCAGATTTTAACTTATAACAACACACAGTACCAGTATTTAAGAAATAGAAAACATGCAGTGTATTTCTGTTTAAACAGTAAAGTGCTTCTGTTGAAGAACTATCAGCTGATAGTTGCCCCGCCAAAATTTGATGTTCTTAAAACAAAGATTTGCCCGAGAAGCGAAGCTTAGAGAGCAAATATGCTAGTTTTAAGAGCATTAAATTTCCAAGGGGCAACTATCACATTGATAGTTCCGAGACGTAAACACTCTATTGTCTTTATTGTTAACCACTAAATTTTCTTCCGTGCACCAGTTCAATATTGAGTTATTTTCAACTGTTTTAGATGAAAGCCGTGAGAGCCAAATGTAACATTTGAAAAAGAAAACAGACAAAAACCCACAAATACAATACCAATAGTTCATTTTCTATAAGCCTGCTTGTTAACTGAAAAATTTTCACGGACGACTACTATCCATCCAGGTATTTTTCGTGATCAATTTAAACCAATAAGAATCGGAGAGAATTTAGTGTTGAACTATCACGAGTTATGGAAACAGGAGCAGACGTTTGGGAGAAAAAGTAATGCTGTGGAAACACAAGCCGACAGGTGAGTGTTTCCACAGGTTTTTTGAGTTCTCGCAAACGTCCGCTGTTGTTTCTATAACTCCATAGAAACACAGTGAACATGTTTACTATAATTTCTTTTAGGAAACACCTCAACAAAAAAAAAATGAAGTTCTCTTTGGTTGTGCCATCATTACGTCAACAGTTCATGCTAGTTTTAACCAATCAGCGGGTGTATTTTTCCGAGGCCTGTTTTCTTAATGTAATTAACCAGTCAGAAGAGTTTCCATTTGGTGTCCATATGACAGCAGACCATGTGCACTCCACGTGGTCCACTTCGGTCCACTTCATTGTTAATGCTGTGTTTTTTCAAGCAAGAATACTTGTTTTGCAAATCTTTGAAGGGCCTTTTTTTAAACTAATGCTGCTGTTCTAGTACAAAGGAAAATGGAATAACCAAAGGAAGGGTCATTTCCTATGCTGCACAGATTGCAGAAGGAATGATGTTCCTGCACAGCAAGGTAAGTCACAAACCTGAAAACTAAAAACATATGTAGCTGGATTTTAGGAAAACGTATAGTAATTACCCTATCCAAATTCGCGATTGGCCAATCAAAAGCCGTACTTACTGTCCTCGTATCAGCGAGATCGAGCCATTGACCTGATATGGCTACAGTATCATGCTCGCTTGGCCGAATTTGGGTACGGCAAATTATTATATTGTCATCGTACGTTTTTTGTGCGCCTCGGCAGCAAAACTAGCTCGTTTTGGCAGTTTTCTGTTTCGTAAACGGTCGAGGCCATTTTCGTGACACTTTAACTATCAACAATTTTTTCTCTACTACATTAAAGAAAAAGGAAAATATGTAAGTAACCATCCAGTATCGAACCCGGAACCTCTGTTTCCTAACATCACTCTTATACCACTACACTACCAGGTTGATGCGCCAAATCTATGCAGAATTTAATTATAAAACGTGACTTCATACTAATGATTGAGTTGCCCCAATCACCAAATAAAAGCCAACCGCAAGCAAACCAGTGTGAACAATTAAGCATTTGGTGAGTGCGTTTTACAAATCATAACCAGTTTCTACCTTGTCCAGGCCGAAACTAAAGCAGATATGGCATCGTCCATTCTGAAAGGCTTGGTTACCAATTATGGCATTGACCGTTCACCAAACGGAAATTAGCCTCGTTTTGTCTCGTCATGGGTATTTTGGCTCAATTACGTAACGCCAAAATACGAGCCTGATATACCGCCGAGATGTACCAGAAAACACGATTAGGTATATATAAGAATCACCAAAGTGTTAGAAAGAAAATTGAAATTAGTGACGTGATTATTGATTCGTTATTTGCAAAGATTACTGGTACTTATCGCAAAAACGTCATGATACGCTTAAGGTTTCTGGAAAAGCCTCTAAACATCTCGACAATAGGCCAGCAATTTTTGAAAAATGTTGTGGTGGATATTAACAAGAAATTGCCGAAAATAAAATATGACGTACTTCAGAAAATGAGCTTGCTAGTAATCATGCGCAACTATTTCCCACTTGGAACTGAGGCTAACGCGAGGAGTCTGTTCAAATGCAAATGACATTAATCTCTTTTTTAAAGGAGCTGTATCACGGTTAAACGGTTTGAAAAATTTAGCCTAAATTTTTCAACATTGTTGTTTGTAATCCATGTCAATCTTCTCCATCCTAACCATCCTTGTTCCTTTATGGCTTATTATTATCTCTTTAGTGTTTTCCTATTTTTCGAAAGCATTATTTTCAGGTTTCCTTCAAAGGTAATTTTGTCGATGGTAGAAATAACTCAAAATACCGTGACGTAGCCCCTTTAATGATATTCCCCTGCATGAGCCTCAATTGCAAGCTAGTTCCAGTCCAATACCTAGAATACAAATATGGATGCATCACTGGTTTTCTCCCCAAGGGGCAGCGAACAATGACGCCTTAGCTACATACTTGCATTCCGTGGCTTTTGCAGAGTACATTTCTCTGAAGAAGACCGCAGAAGGTGTCGGAAATCCAGTTTTAACGTTTTCTAGATCTGTTTTAAACTCCTTTTTTAAAATTTTAATCATGGACACAGATCGCTCCAACAGTTTTGATATGTTTATTCTGGATTTGTTTTTCAGAACTGTGTCCATGGTCGCCTGAATGCACACAATGTGCTTGTCGCCAATGAAGAATGTATAAAGATCAGTGATTATGGTCTGTTGCACCTTGTACAGAATGGCCAGAGTTTCCACCACTCCACTGGAAGAGGATCTGGGTGAGAAGCAAAAGCTGTATGAAATTTAGATTTTTGGGCGCTTTCTATTCGGCTAAAAATTCAGGGTTGCATTTCTGAAAATTGTCAGTGGTGATTGGAACAACATTTTCCACAAATCCAGAAAAAAAGACAACCTCGCCAGCTTTGCCCAAATTTTGGAAAATTTCTTACTGGGAATTTCTATTCTATCTTGACTTTTCTCCCAGAATTTCTGGGATTTTCTGTGGAATGGTTCACGTTTCAGGTAGAATAGAAACTAATTGAGCCAGGAAAGTCATATAAACAATGACAGAAAGATGTCAATGACTTACAGGCGGCTTTATGGCTTTCTGTAAATTTTTTATATCTTTCTATCATTGGTTAGCATTTCTCTCAACTGATAACGATCACTTTATATGGTTTTGTGCACCATACTAAAGTTCAACTTTTTTTTGTTTTTATCCAACGTGATTGGAATAGCTACTGCTGGTTCTCGCCCCAGTCCCTGAACGATCACACGTTTACTGTGGAGAGCGACATTTGGACATTCGGAGTAACACTCTGGGAAATGTTTGCTATGAAAAGGCCTTTTCACTGCTCTCTCACTGGACAAGTGCTGTCAGAGACAGCGGTAAATACTTCTCGTAGTCTTGTTTGTCTATGGTCTTAATAACACACTTGTGAGGTTTGTGTTTGCTACCATGAAATAGGTAATATATCAAACACGAAAGACCGTGTTTGACCACATGTCCAAACACTGAGAAGAGAGTTGAACATTTTAGACGAACTTCGAGGTGTCTGGAAATGTGGTCAAACACTGTCTTTCTTGTTTTATATATCTTCTCAATCGAAAATGGTAAAAGTCTATGCTAATTAAGATCGGATATCCAAACATCGGCATGGTCATAATTTCCATTGTTTTAAGTTGATGAATTATTAATAAGTTTGAGAATGGAAATATCAATTCTGTAGGAAAACGAAGTATTACAGCTAGCAATAATAGCTAATAGTGTGTCAACATTTGGGCATTGAAGCTGTACCGTCAAGTTACAGTCGGTACGAGCTTAAGTCTTGTTCTTCACTAAATGTTAAGATAATGTTAGAGCCTGTTATATACCAGGCCTTATATACTGTTAAATAAGTGCACATTTTGCGGTTTTTGTAGCCCCTTACGTATTGACCTTTAATCTGACACGCAGGGGGGTGTTTACATGAGAAAACTCGCACCGGCGCGAGTTTCCCACTGGGATTACTTTTTGATTTCGTATCTTGTTTACATGATGAGTGGGTCATTTCATATCTTGTTATTTAACGGTACATTTCATGTTGATAAAATGCACGTTTGGTTCAAAATCGCAAAGATTACGCATGCGATACTCGTTCCAGTCTACCGGCAGACCGATTTCACACCGAAATGGGTGGTCCTTTCGCGTTTACATGATACCGTTGCGAGATTTCGTACCGGAGTGAAATTCTCGCCCCAGTGCGAGAACCGGGGTGAGCTCACGCCGGGGTGACTCGCGCCGGCATGACATTTTTGGTGGTATCATGTAAACAAATATAGAGCCATGAGAGCGAACCGGAGTGAACTCGCTCCGGGGCGAAAGTCGCCCCGGTGTCATGTAAACACCCCCTTATAGTTGGATTAGTTAGCTTCGGCTTAACTTCGGCTTGTGTTGTTCATGGAAGTTCCGCGTTCTGCTCTCAAAATTATCTTATGGGCCGTTGTTTAACAGACTTTCTGACATGCATTAAAATCACAATTGCTCAGTGGTTATTAAAAGTAAGAAGAAATGGGCGAGTGCTACTGGACAGAAACAAAATCGCCCGCTTCTTACCTCTAAATTGCTAGTCCCTTGATCCCATAACATTTATGGTTTGATATAATAGGTAGTCATTTCTTTTACAGATTGTGAACCGGTATTTGGCAGGGCAGTATCTCAATCCAGACAGGTTTGTGAAGCCCTTTTGAAACTGTATTGTCAAATTAGCCTTTTCCATCTGTGTCAGGGAAACGCTGGTCGAATTCTACTTCTTGTTAGGTAGAATTGGTGTTTCCATGAAGGAATTACAACTTTTGGTCTGTAGCAATATAAAGCCCTGAAGCCCGCCATTTTGGCATTGCTCATATCAACTCCTTACAATTTTTTTATATTTCAATAGTAATTGGTTATTCAGTAATGATTGGAGAGACCAGCTTCGTTCATTTAATGGATTTTGGCACCACATTTGTTCAGGTCTCATTATACCTGTAATTTAAATCGTTCTTTTTTTTCAGACCAAACTGTCCCCCCAGAGTTGGAAGTCTGGTGAAAAGTTGTTGTGCACCAAACCCAGAGGTTGGCGTGTTGTTAGTGTTGCTGTTGTTGTTAGAGAGGCTTTCACTCGAGTGACAAAACGTAATTGGTTCTCCATCAACTACGCTACACGATTGGCCGTTAAAGACTGGCGCTAATTTATCATCCAATCAAAAGCAATAGTGACTCACTTGCACACGTTTTCCCGCGCTTTGTGTCGACTGCATGTAATTACCTGGAGTTTTGATTCGTTGACTGTATATGGGAATCCTTGTTTACAATATTTGCCTCATTAGCATAAGCAATTCAGTTTCTGATGGAGCTACAAATAAATTAGTTCTGAATATTGAAAGGTCATAGTACGATTAACTCTGCCAGTGAATATGAGCGTGCTGTATTGAATACTTTTTGTGCAACACGGGTTTAAAAACTCAAAATTTAACAAAGAATGTATGAGCTCATTAGCGCTTTTGCCACCCAGAAATTTTGCAGTTTTTGAAAGACAATTTCTCCTTGAATAGTACACCCAAAGAGCTAGAAATTTCACCATGTAGTAAGTTTCACTAGTTCTTTGGCTGCCTGAAGTCAATTCATGTCTAACATGTTTCCTTCTATACGCAAAGCCGTATGCAAATGAGCAAAAATGTAAACAATGACGTCAGCATGAATCCGCCTATTGCCTGTGTTCGTTGTGATTGGCTGGAGTGTTTACTTTGGTTTTGGTTTTACAACTCTCAACTGGAAGCTGCTCTGACTATTCATGTTACAACTGTCGGCATCGATCATCACAGTCATTCTTATTTTGTGTAGCAAAGGGTTTATGTCATTCACTCTGTTGGCACTTAGATGTGCCAAGATGTTTTCCATTTAAATTCAAACGAAACATTGAAAAATAACGATAAAAAAATATTTCTTTGCACTGCTTTGGTATCACAGGGTTACAAGGTACAGTGGAACCCCTCCTTACTGTCACCTTGTTATTACGCCCACTTTTTTTGTCCCAGCGAAACGCCCATGCATTTTCTTAGAAGAAAACCCCGCCAATTTGGCCACATTCTGTGACCACATTCTGAAATCCCAACCTGCATAACCCTTTATAATTTCTTAATTACCATTTTGTTCAGAAGTGCAATGTGACATATCTGTTAAAACGTCACTCAGTTTAAACCAGTCATGAGATTTCACCTTACCCCATTAATATGGTCAAATTTTTATGACCCGTCGGTGACCGGATTAACAGGTTTCCAATTCATTTGTAACACTATGATGCTCTCTCTTATCCTTCTGGTACAGCAACGTGCACGTATGAGTTCATCGTTATCATAATTCTGCCCAGGGCGCTTAGACGCAGGTTTAAGTTAATTTAATCAATCCGCATTGTTCATTTTTTCTCAACATTCACAGGACAGGATGTCTTTCCAGGATTTGGTCACAGAGCTACGATCAACCGAATTAGGTGAGTCGGATCCAACACCCACTATTTTGTGAAGGCGCTAGTCTGTGGTGTAAGTGAAGCTCGGCAAGTAGTATACCTCAGATGAATAGACCACTTGGTTCTACATGAAGTGGTAAGCACGGAATTAATGAGCTGCTCGTAAACATTCCTAGTCTCCTTCGCAGCCGTTATCAGGGTCGTCACGCAACGCTTCTCTGCGTGACGACCCTGATAACGGCTGCGAAGGAGACTAAAACATTCCAAGAGGCATAAATAATGTCTTGATGCCTTAAAAGCCGACATCTCTTTCTTTGGATATGGTATTCCTGAACTTTCTCTTTTGAAATCCATTTATACGTTGAAGTTCCGAGCTGCGGTTAACAATCTTGTGTTCTTCAACCAAAGTTGTACTTGAGGTATTTTCACTTCAGCCATCTGTTCTTCGTTCCTTGTCGAATACAGCGCGTGACACTTCAGGGTCGAATTCCACTGCTTTGTTTTCCATTTCTAACTGGCTTTTGCTCTTCTGACTTTTGGAATGAAAAACTTACTGGTTTTACCTTCTTTTATAATCACTTTGCGATACAACAAGGATCGAAAATCACCAATCATTTCTTACTTTTTCACAAAACATAAAAACAAGTTGAATTTGGTGTCTGCTTTGTTTTTGAAGCCCTTGAACGTCCTTGATTGATAATGCAGTGACCTTCACTTAGTGAGTGTGCAATAACCTTCACTAATTACGCAGTGATGTTCCGTCCAATCAGAACTAGTCATATTTTAGGATGTTTCCCGAGAAGTCCACAATTCCAAGTGACCCGAGCAAACATTTCGACCTAGAAAAACGTTGGGATCAACTAGCATGGCTGCTAGATTAACTTCTTTCTGATTGGATAGAAAACTGACGCCGTTTCCTCTGCGGGTCGTACTCAATCGTTTTTCTTTTCATGTAAAGCACCATAGATTATAGTCTTAAGCCAGTCTTCCCTTAGTACATTCGACTTCAAGATGTAGTTGGCAAAGAAATTTCTTCTCGTTTATAGAGTAGAATATGGGTACCATCAATTCACACGCCGTGATTTCCATTCCATCTTCACAAGTTATTTCTTCTGTACAGCGGGCTGTAGTATTGATGCACGTTTGATCCCAAAGTTCATTTAACAAGGTAATTACTTTACTACGACTTTTTAGTCTATTTATTTTAATTACTTTATCTTCTATTTGTAAGCGTTGTATGCGGTTTGTTAAAACGTCCGAAGCAAATATCTGCTGCTCAATCAACCGGTCCATCTTTGTCAACAGACTTTAGAAATTGTCTTCTTGTTGTGTGCTCAAATATAGAAGACATATAAACAGGTTCCAATCTCAAAACTAGTTTGATATACGTTAAAAACCGGCTTAACAATGGTTTGTCCACCATTTTGAATAATCAAATCCAACCGGTCTCAAAACCAGATAATTTGGTTTTATCAACTGGGTTGATAATGTGAATTGTCCACCGTAAAGAGATTCGGAAGCTGACGTTTCGAGCGTTAGCCCTTCGTCGGAGCGAAATGGTCTCAAAACCAGTCTGACTGGTCTGACAGTGCTCCCTGATTGGTTCTCAGTCAAGTCTTTGTTCTTTCTCTATATAAGCGCGACATCACCCAGATGGTTGGGCGGTCAGTTAATTCCACTACAACACACACATCTCTCCTAAAAACGTATTTGTTATTCCATAATAAACCCCATATACACCTACACGACCTGCATCTCAGTAAATCAGTTCTGGATTCATAGCTCATTATTTCCGTACTTATCGCTTCATGTAGAACCAAGTGGTCTATTTATCTAAAGTATACCACTTCACAGGTCTAAAGTGTATTACCAACAGCACTACCACATTGCGGTCCTAACTGGCTAAGTGAATGTTTCGTATTGGTCACCAGTTCCTAGAATTTAAATTTGTTAAAGATGAAGTGCCACTTTATGGGAAGAGCTACGTTTTGGTTTAGGAGTATTTGGGATTATTCCTTCAAAAGAATGTTTTTATGCAAATCAAAAGCATAAAATGTAGCAAAAGTCATCGATATTTTAGGATATTAGTTTGTGTTACCCTCTGTCAGAATTAGAACATGTGAGCAATTTCTCCAACTCCAAAAGCGGTTTACAGTAAAAACGGCGGAAGCGGTTGGAGAACAACTCACATCGGAATTAAATGAAACGCTCTTTATTTGCAGCAAAATGATCTGTTGACTGAACGTTGCAGACAAATAATTTCCATCATTCAGTTGAACATTCAAAATTTCATCTGAGCATTTTAGAATTAAGTGGAACGCTTTAGCTGTTTTGACGGTTACACACAAGAGTGTTTTACTTTCTATTCAATTGGTTCCTCGAATTGGTGATTCGTGTTAGTATTGCCACTAGTTGTTCTCTTTATTTACAGAGGGACAAGTTTTATTGACAAGTTCGATTTTTCTTTGTTAGTTTCTGATGACCAAGCACAAAGCATTCTTCTCCAACCTGAAATCACACAACTGGAAGATTGGGAGATTCTGTTACCAACTCAACAGAGTAACCTGGAATTAGAAGCTCTTCCAAATGACTCTCAGGTATTCACATTGTTTTCTTAAAATTATCCATGACCAGTAAAGTGAAGGTGTCAAAGCCTACAACATTGCACTTCTATTAGCAATTCTGGCTTGTGGATTTAAGTTGTCTTTTCTCATGTTGATAGGCTTTCACTAGGTGTGGAGACAACCTGAGCTGCTTTCTGTGTGTTCAGATCATGATGTTGGCCATCACGATGAACAAGAGATTCAGAAGATATCAGAATCTTCTGATCAGCATCTTCACTTCTTTTAGCAACTCTAGCTAACCTGCCAGCTCTGTGTAAATTTAATGAATCTTTCAATGGCAAAGTGACTTTTCCGTTTGTTAGCAAAACTCCTGTCACTCATGAATTCACTCGGTTATAAATAACGTTCAGAGTTTTAAAAATTAGATCGGATTCCACTGGCTTGTCTAGTATCAAATAGAAGCCCATGTCAAAAAGAGGCCTTAATTTTCTTGCTACGGTGTTCATGATTAGCAGCACATTGAATGTAAACTTCAAGACATTTATTGATTTATCGTCCCTTTACTCTCTTTCCTTTCCTACTTATAGGCCTCTAATGGAGACTACTCTTGCTTGCCTGAACATGTAGTCCAAGATGACGTTTCTGCTAAAGATGATCGCAGCCGTAATCTTCTAGGCATTTCACTGATCACAAGCATTTCTCTTTTTGACAATACTACGTCCAGAAAGCAAAGCCTCTCAAAGACATTTTCTCATCCTGGCTTAGTGTATGCATATGAAGCGGAGAGTACTCTGCCGTCCAGGGAACCAGTCAGTTTCCTTCCTGTAAGGAAACCAAGTATCACAAGAGTCAGCTCGTGTCCTCCATCGATCCAAGCAGGCAATGATGATAACAATGAACGATCAGAGCCTTCAGGAAGACAGCAGAAGGAACGATATGTTCCCTGTCCCCGTCGAAGTGCAGAAGTAAACCAAAAGGAATTGCCGGTGTTCGCTACCGGCATGGAAGATCCTGATACAGCGAGTTCTGGAGAGCCAGTTGAGAGTGATGGGAGTAGCAATGAAGACAGTAGTATCGATGATGGTGGCGCTGAGGCTATGGCAATGAGGTCCCTAGCTAAACACTTGCCGATCACATCCATTCATGAGACTAGTGTTGATAGTCTCCCACCTGATGTGGGGACACAACCTGACCTGTTGTCTGTGTGTTCAGATGATGATGGTGATCGTGATGAAGAAGGGATTGAATCTGAATCTGGTTCATCTGCATACATCACTCGGGAATCAGTAACTTCCACCCAGAGCTCTCTGTCTGTACATCCCACAGAAGAGAAACCAGAAAAATCAAGAGCTGGGTCATATGTGACACTAACCACTGCAAAAAAAGAAAGCATGTCACAAAATCAAGTCAAAGGGTCAAGCATTCTGCAGAGGTCGTCAGGAGCTCACAGTGCAGTCGCTAACCCTTGTGTCCCTGTTCAATCAATGCAGCCTCCTGCGAGTAATGTAGCCGCTACAAGTTACACTGCTACAAAGTGCAGTAGTCAGAATGCTGAGAACCAAACACCACGCAGTCCAGACTTGTCCCCCTACCAAAACCAACCAAGAATAAAGGAAACATCACAATACGGAGGACCTGTTATTGTTCCTTGCAAATCGCCAGATGAACTCTTAGGCTCACTCTCTCAGGACACCATTCAGAAGGGGATGGCATCGCTTGCACTAACAGACCTCATACCTGGTATTGATGGTGGTTCCTCTGAAGAAGAGCCATCCCCACTTATTACTGATCCACAGGACGAAAGTGAAGATGAAAATGGTGATTCTCGAGGTGATGCGGAGTTGAGCCTTGGTAAGTTCGCTCCAGTGAGCAATATTGGCTTGGAGCTCAACAGGTTAACAGAAGAGCCGTCCTTTTCCCGTGAAGAGGAACGTAACCGTTTTAATTCACAGCCTCGTACAGATATGGACAGTGCAAAGGAATCTACTAATGACGAACTTTGCGAGCTTAATCGACAAGAGGACAGTACCTTATCAGAGGATATTCAGTTAAGCCTGGGTAAAGTTCCCCATCCATTGAGCAATGTCCGCTTAGAACTCGGCAATTTTTCAGATCAGTCACCATTTGCCTTAGAAGGGGAACTCGCCAGTTGCAACTTACAGCCTCATGCAGATAAAAAGTTGGACAGTGCAAAGGTGTCTGAGGACTACATCGGTAATCAAGAACGTTTTCAACATAGTCCAGAAGAGAACAGCACTTTATCAGAAGAAAGCCAAGAAGTTGAAAGCTCTCAAGGCTTCAATCCCTACCAACTTTTGGCCACCAACACATCAACCAGCTTAACTGATTTATTCCATTTCTTTCCAGAGCAGACAAACAATGAAGACTGGGGGGAAGAAAGTGACCCAGACAATGAAGATGCTGGTGAGACCAGTGAGACTGAACTTGGTTCATTATGTGTGCCTGTGGGGTATTCCCCTGATAAGATTAAAGTCTTAAATAGCCCCCCCTTGGTGTTTGATCAAGCGCAAGAGAAACTCGAAATGAAGGACTTTTCCTTGAATAATCTCTCAAAGGAAAATCTGAAATCAACCGAGTTTCCTGTTTTCGAAGAGGACCTCTTCCTAGGCCAAGAAATTACTTTCCTGTGTTCAAATCAACTGGATGATGCACACAATGAAGATGGTTGCTCTCTAAATGGCGACCAGGAATCTGAATGCGGTTTTCAAGGAAACATTTGGGTAGATCCCGGTTACAAGGAAATGAGTGGTCTTAAAGGTAAATCCAAAACGATTGAGTTGTAAAATCCTTTACAAGCGTCCAAAAATGTCTTGATGTGGTTGGATGTTTCGTGCCCCTGAGCCTTAGAGGACATTTGTGAGAACGTTCATACTTGTATGAACTTAATGTACCCATAACCTTTTCTTTACCTTTTTCACTTAAATCTATGCATCGCCCTAATGATTTCAGGGCGAAATTTCCATTTGAACAAAACGTGATTTTTTTTTAATAATTTGCCGCCACTTTGGCTCACCATTCGCCTCAGTGTTCTCTTAGTTCTCCGTAAGAATGGAACTGTGACGTGGATGAAGGAACTAAAGGTTGCAAGAAAACAGGATGAGTTTGAGAGAAATTCGTGCAAGGTTAGAATTTTAAAAACAATGCCGAAAAGGTACTAGGACAACGTCTGAACACTCACTATTTCCTCTGTTTAGTAAACACGACGCGCGTTGAGAATTGACGCGGATTCCTTAATCTACCACACGCGAGCCCGTCGTCCATCTTAATCAGCGGCGTGGAGGTACCACAAAAAAAGAGTGATAAATTGCGTTTTGTTCAAATTACAATATTTTTCCTCTGTAGTTCGTTTGGTGTAGATTTGTGCAAGAAATTAAAACAAGAATGAAGCCTCTGTCCCTCAGTGAGATGATTCAGGTCTGAAGCAATTGTTCTACTTTTGTCAAACATTAGTTGGCTTGCCAAGGTTTTGGTACCTAAGGCTCAAGTTATATCATAGTAAGATAATTAATTCTGTTCTAAGTCAGAATTTTATACTGGGTTTGGCCAATATTTGGTTGTCATTTTCTTCGTTTTGTCAACTAACCAACATCAAAGCTACCAACCTCGGATTCATATCTCAGCTTGGTTGGGGCTCACAAAGGAGCTTTTGCAAAGCTAATCAAGTAAAATGCCATTCTACAGAAACTACAGCATCGACAGCTGGAACCTCCGATGGAAATTACATTGACAGGGAAGCACAGCTTGTGAGAAACATGGATAATCACAGTGTCGGTGAATCATTGCACGTACAGGCTCCTGATAAAGCTACTGAGGGAGAGGAAGATGAACCCATAGCTTCCCTCAGCCGCTCTTCGTCATCAGAAGGAATCTGGCCCTCTTCTGATGCTGTGGAGAGAGGATATCTACGGAGGACATCAACAATAGGTATCCCATTGTGTGTTAATTTATCAGTCAATATGGGAAAGCACATGACATATCATTGCTCCTTACAAAGAGCTTTGGTCAGTCTTTGAAACCTGTTTGTGAACAGTTTCAAGCAACTACCTTATATAACTCTTTGTCGCTGCTGATTGACCGAGCAGTTAAGCAGTGTAGTCCAAAGATTTTTAGATTAAAACCACTATACATTCCAAATTGAACAAAGTGTACAGAGTGTCCCAAATGAGCCATGCCTCATCGAGAGACCCAGCTTGCTCTCACCTTTCAGGGAAGTTGTATTGCGGTCTTAAGACAAACAGTTCACCTTACAGAATACCTTCACATTCAAGAATACAAATGGGTAGTGATGAATAATACTTGTAAGGGTACAAGTTTCTTTCTTGAGATGTAGTACTAAGCAGCAAGACCTAAAATTCAGAAATTAGCATGTTAATTGCTGACAAAGTCATACAAAATCTGGTTCTCGTTGGAATTATTGTCAGGTATAAACAAACTACCGTCTTGATTATAGAGCGGTTTTCATTTGAGTTTTGAAAAGTAATTGGTTTTGCACTTACTACGCTACCCGATTGGGTTTAAAAACTGGCGCTAAGTTTTCATCCAATAAGAAGAAACGCCAAAACCAATCGTGACACACTCGCACTCGTTTTTCGTTTTTCACTTTACATCAGCTACCTGTAATTTCTTCGAGTCTGGATTGGTTCACTGCATTGTGTGTGTTCTTCTGTGATTGGCTAGAGTGATTACGTTGGTCCTGGTTTTACAACACCCAATTGAAATCGCTCTAAGCCTAGACAGGCGGAAAAATTTGATTGCGTCAACAATGTTGGTAAGAGATTACCTCAAGGGTTTCGAAAATTGCATTTGACTTGATTTGTTGAAGTGTTGTTTCAAAGTAATACTATAATGGTTATTAAAACATTTTAGCAAAGAAAAACGTTGCCTCGATGGAATAAAAACTAATTCAAACTCCAATAAAATAGCTAAAATCAATTTTTAGTGGCAATTCGTGCTGTAAATTAAAATGGAATCCAAGTTAATCCCACAGAATATCTTTTACATCATGCAATCTGCTATACTTTGCTGTAATTAACCACCCTCAATAATCGGTGGACGTGAACTTTTGAAATCGTTTTCTAGAGGGTTATCATGACCTTTTCAGGTGAAAGTTTCTTAAAACATTATCTTCTTCATACCAGATTCATGCTCTTCCGGGGGAGACGAACCACTCACTTTGGACATGAGCAAGATTCCTGAGCAGCTTCAAATTCCTTATGAGCAGTTGCACATCCATGGAAAACTTGGCCAGGTGAGATATTTCAGACAAATTTTCACTTGATGCTGGACGAATGATTAATTTTTTAATGTCTCATTGGTTCTTTGATACTATTGTCTACAGGGGCAGTTTGGTGAAGTAAATCAAGCAACTATTGTTTCTACTGACTCTTGCTCAACTCCAAAGGTAACGACATTGATAGATTGTTAATCAGTGATATAGGAACTACTCGCGGTATGCAATTGCATTTTGTTGTGAGCAAGGTGCTCGGCAAAAATCCTCATTACAAAATTTGCGGGGTGTGGCAATTATCCTGTTCTTGTTAGGGTAAGTAAGAATCGAATACACTGTGCATAAAAGTAGAATTTGTCTAAGGGGCACTTGCTTTCCTAACTGGAATGTGGCTACGAGACGCACGTGGGATAAGGTGGCCTACACTGGTAGCTTTCGTCACATGGAAGTTTCCAGTGTTGCGTTCCTTTAGGGTGATCAGGATCAGTGATCCGAGATTATTCGGATCATGGTATATCAAAGAAGCCGATTTATCCGAAAGCAGACTGGATTGATGCACCATGACCTAAGAGATCTTGGATCACTGATCCTGATGAAGATCACCGCAAAGGAACGCACCCTAGGCGTAATGCTACTGCCACTGAATGGGGTACTTTGCTTGTCCATCACAGATCACCCACCAGCATTATTTTATTGGGTTACCCTAACAGTTCTCACTGGTACCCTAACAGTTGCCCTAACAATTCACACTCGTACCGGTTGTACTCCCGCATGCAGAGACACTATGAGAGTAAAGAATACCACCTTATTCCGCCAGCCAGTGCTTCAAACCGTTGTTCAGTCCAGATTTGAATGCCTCAACGACTAGTCCACCACTGCTCCCACAGCGCAGATAATTTAACCAAGATAAAAAGCCCCAAGTACCCTGGCCAGCCTCAATCGTATTTTCCCTTGGGATAATCTGTGGTTACATCAACTGATTGTTGTTACGAAAAATTCCACAAACTTATTTTACTTGAAAGTTTGGTAGAATAAGTTTTGTGTTAGGGGGATTTCTTACAAGAATTCTTTTCCTGTAGAGAGAGGAAGTGGCTGTGAAAGTGTTGAAGGACAAGGCTTCAAAAAAGGATTCCAGTGACTTCATCAAAGAGGTTCAAAACATGATTGAGTTGGAATCAAAGCAGCAATGTCCATACATTATCAAACTGCGTGGGGTTGCAAAAAGTATGTTAAATTTTATTTGTAAAGAGGCCCTGGATAAACGTTCTTTACAATGTACATGATCATTTTATGTTTCATATATCTCTAGCGGTCGTGTTGTTGACTAAATTGCCAACTCTCGCTCGCTTTGGGTGGGGCAGGAACTAAAGAGATGCTGGGAATGAGATGGAGTAGCACCATAGCAAATCTGAACCACCTGGAAAAATGATGACTTCCTACATCAATAATAAACGAACACAGAACCAATCAGAGATTGCTTTGTGTGACTCAACTTCTATAGACAAAGATAGCCAGCTATTAGCCACCCGCTGTGTAGTGACAGACTATCCAGTAAATGTACTTATTGTCAAAGATTAGTCAACTATCTGGGCTCAGGATACCAAGAAAATTGACTAAGATGCAACTGTTTAACTATCAAATCAGAAAGACGAATAGTAATTACAAGTATCAATCAATCAACCAACCAATCAATCAACCTTTTATTGCGCGCTATTTACAGCGTACAAACTTCATTTCTAGCTTTGTAGAACCTGTGGTGTTTATTTTAATGAAAGTAAATGATTGGCATAATATTCCCATCTTTTAGATCCAGATGGAAAACTTATGTTGGTAACGGAGCTGGCACCGTTAGGGTCTCTGCAAGCTTATTTACCTAAAAACAAGGTAAGTTTAGTTATTTAACTTCATAACTTGGTAGTATAGAAGTCACCGTTTTGTCCAGTTTTTGTGGATTTCATAAACCTTGAGTGGAATTCATCAACAATGTCATTGGATTTTTTCTAATTATTTAATAGTTTCTAAGAAGAGTGTTCGTTTTTGGTAGGAGAGCACTCCTGAGCGTTGTTTGAAAAAATTAACGACCACAGTCGATAATTTATCCCATAAGATTTTTATATCTTAAAAATGGTTTTTAATTACAAGAAAAACGAAATCGCTGTGATGTCTCTATTGTGCTATACTTTAAACCTGTATTGTGCAAGATTGATCTCGAACATGACGTCAACCATTACTTATGAGATTTTTGAACCATGAGAAGTTAACTTAATCCACAAAAAGTGGATTAACTGATGTTTACTACACTACTTAATTGGTCATATTGTGTCCAGTTTTGCTATCGATAAGACAGACTCTCCTACAAGCCATTTATTCTTATGACGTTTCTTTAAGCAATGCTTCCTAACTGTGTGATGTGAAGAAAAGATGCTGGTGTGCTTACAGACGTACTCAGTTTTGATCTTTCAATACTCGTTAATAAAAATACTTGTTTTTTAAATATATTTAGATACATTTTCCTCACATTTTGAAAAGGCGTTTTAACTAGGTTTAAAATAAATTCCACGAAATGAAAATATTCGAGCTTTAACCTTTTTGAATTCTTGTTCCCATCTCTAATTTCCAATATTTGTTCACTGCGATGTGGGTCTAATTTGTGCTTCATGGCTTTTTTCAGGACATTTTGCAAATACCGCAACAACTTGATTTTTGCATGCAGATCTGCAAAGGAATGCGATACCTGGTATGTCTTGGTTTGCATTTCAAAAGAGTTCCAAGCTCAAACTTTTAGAAACTAGAATATGTGCTTGTTTTTAACTTTGATCAAAGACGGTTTATGAATTTTACCGGCGCTGTGCATAACATTGAGATGCACAGTGGCCAGATGGACTGGACGACTGGGTATGAGCTCTGGCCTGGGTCACTGCCTTGTGTCCATGGCTAGAACGTTTTCCCTCAGTACCTCTCTCCACCCAGTTGTATAAACGTGCACCGCCAAATTCAATACTTGGGGTGATCTTGAGATGGACTAGGGGGGAGAAGAGGTACTATGCTTTCTGTCGCTTTGTGTTACAGAAACTGGTAGAAGCTACAACACTAAGGATACTTTGGCCCAATGTAGGCTTTACCTTCTTGTAGGTTAGATCAAAGGAGTAATTATTTTGTTTTAATTTTCGTCTTAAAGGAAAATCAATCATTACTACATAAAGACCTTGCTGCAAGGAACATTCTTGTGATGAGGGAGGATCTTGTAAAGATTAGCGACTTTGGTTTGTCGAGGTTACAGGATTACTACAAGATTCAGGAGTCTAGCAAAGTACCTGTGAAGTGGTATTTATCCATTCCATGCTTTTGTTTTTCTTTGTGAAGACATAGCACCTTAGCTACTTTGCAACATGTGCAGGCGCACTGGCCTCATGGTTAGTGCGCTGGCCTCCGGATCGAGCGGTCTGGGTTCGAGCCCTGGGGCCCCTTTCTCGAAAATCCCAATAGTAACTGATCCCCTGAAGCTGTTTTTTGTTTGCCGTGGTTACATTCAAGATCGAGATATTAATAGTTTTGAAATTCAAGCAATAAAAATACCAGGAAACAAAACAGAATGGACTCGTTTTTAAGCTAAGACCCGCACCACTATTCCTTAGATTTTGATATCGCTTCGGTTCGGTTAAGTTACCAGGACTTTCAAGAAAGAGGCCCCTAGCCGGGGACATCGTGTTCTTTTTCCTCTCACAGTGCTTCTCTCCACCTAGATGTATAAGTGGACACCGGTGAACGTAATGCTGGGAGGTAGCCCTAGCTACCATGAACCAGCATCCCATCCAGGGGGAAGTATAAATACTTCTAAGCGCTTCGTGCTACCAAAACTAGGGCAAGTAGGGGCTGTATGGGCCACTGTACCTGTACCTATGTTTATCACATAACTGGGCATGCAAGGGTGGCCCAGAGGTGAGAGTGCTCGCCTCCCACCAATGTGGCTTGGGTATAAATCCCAGACTCAGCGTCATTGTTTGCGGAGTTTGTGGTTCGTTTTTATCCTTGCTAAGACGCCAAAATCTTGCTTATATACTTTCATCTAAACCCACCCATCGACCAGTGAGACTGCGCGAAGTATCTCAGTTATTTTACAAAAAAAATAATTATTGTGATTTGCACCAATCCCAGGTACGCCTTGGAGAGCTTGCTTAAGCAACGCTTCACCACTAAAAGCGACGTGTGGAGCTTTGGGGTAACAATGTGGGAAATTTTTACCTACGGAGGCAGGCCATATGGTGATATGAAGTCTAATGAGGTAAGGGGAATGTCACTAGCATGTTCTTTAACTTTCTAGTGTGCAAATTAAACCCTATTTTATGACCATTCAGAGAGCAGTACTTTCGTGTGGTACTGTTTATTATACTGTAGAACCTAGTTCTGTGTACAAACCCTAGTGTGTGACTTTTCAATTGTTTTTTTCTTACTCACAGCTTTGTGACTTCCTTGAAGCAGGAAAGCGACTCGCCTGCCCAGTAGGGTGCCCACCGAAGGTGTATGACGTCATGCGCAGTTGTTGGTTAAAAGATGCCACAAAACGACCTACATTTTTTTTACTCCAAACCAACTATTTGGCAATGTTGCTCAAAGAATATCCTGTTTCTAGCGAATGAAAGAAACTCTTAACTTTAATACAGGAGTTGTTCATCCATGGGAGATCCGTTACTTTTTAAGTGACAAGCATGATATTGTTCTACCTTTTTAAATTATTACCATCAAACCATAGTTTCCAGATCAAGAGCACTGGATTCAATTTTTGGGTTGTGCCTTTTGGAAGGATACTTTACTTTCCAGCACTCACTATCTACATGTATAAATGACGTTAAATGGGTACTGAAAAAAACTTTCAGGTCAACCTTAAAAAAATGCTGGGAGGTTAGCCTGGGATGGACTAGCACCTAAGCATCCCATCCAGGGGGGAGTAACATCTCAGCTAGGGGGCAGTAGCAACACTCTTAGTCGACTCAATCTCTGAAAACTGGGCGGCATGGACCACTGGGCGCCTGAGTACACTCCCCTTAATCTGGTAGAGAGGAAGATTCCTGCTTTCTCAGACCCTTCCCACCACCTTGTACTGTTAATCGCTTCTCCCTTGCTGTGTTAGCTTCACAGGAAATTCCAGAAAACACACACAAAAACTCCTTCACCTACCCTACTAGCACTAAACTATCACGAATAAGACCAGTAAGTATTAGGGTGCATTAAAGCTGGCCTGCTATATACCCAATATTCGTTTCGTACGTGGCAAAGATTACTGGGTTAATTTCTCTGTTAGTAAAAGAACTGGTTCAACAAGGTTTATGTATAAATTGTATCCAGAGGTTAATTTTATCCTAGTTTGTTACGCCATTCAGAAATAATATATGTCTTGTTCTTAGTGTAAATCTTTCGTCGTAAAGGCGTTTCAAAAACTTGTCTTTAGGTGGGTCTGTCAGGTCATGTCTCTAGCTTTTCTTTAGGTTACGTTCAGAATGTTTATTAGGTTAGAAACTAACCAGTGAATGTAGCAATGCAAGTATTAACATTCTTGTGGAAAATTGGTGATGTGAAGCCGGAATCCAACTAGAACGACCGTCGACGAGAGTTTAAGATAGTTCAAAAACGTCTCTCTCGTTTTACGGCTAACGCGTGTTCATTCAACGAATTGGAAGCAGCTCAGATTTGCTCGAGACTCGACGAGAGGTTTCTCTCGTTGGACAGGGAGATGATGTCAATGCTCGGGTGCTCTCAGTTCGATTCACTGCAAACTGATGAGTATTAAAGAAACAAAAACTCTCGTCTAACACTCATCCCTCGACTGTCGTTGTCTCTCGTTGATGTTAACCGGGCATAAGGTTGTGGAACTACAGGAGTCATACGTTTTTAGTCAAATACAAGACTGGGTGTGTTTTAAGTGTGTTGTTTGATAGAAATGACCATATTATTGACAGCCAAAGTAGTTAAAAAATGTATGCTGTAAGCCACTTGTACTGGCAAACATTGTAATGTAAGTGCCGAGTTTTGTTACAAGTTTGCATTTAAAAGGTTTACATTTTTTTTATTCCAGAGCATATCTGAAAGTCAGAAAGCACGACAAGAAAATAAAAACCAGTTGCCTTGCTACAAGTATTGCAGAGGCTTCTGGTTATTAGAGCGGTTTTCATTTGTGTGTACAAAAATAATTGGTTTAGCACAACTACGCTAAACGATTGGCTTTTTCACCCTATCAAAAGTGACCAAACTAATCGTGACTCGCCCTTGGGCGTTTTCCCGCGCTTCGCGTCAGCTGCATGCATTTCCAGTTTTGATTGGTTCACTGGATTGTCTGTCCTTTGTGATTGGCTAACTGATTTATGACACAGTTGAAAACCGCTCGGTGAGTTCTTCATACTCGTGTTGAATCTTAATGTAGATGAATGTTTTTTTAAAGGAAGATCACGCTCCATGAAATTAAAAGTTCAAAAGAAGTACTAATATCACTTAAATATTTGCGTCTTCAATTGAGTGACGCATTAGTTTTCTCCTTCTTCCTTATCACTTATGTCCTTGAAATCTTTCTATGCTTAGCAGAAAGATCCACGGATCAGTTTTGTTTTCTTTGTGTCATTGCAAGCGTTAACTTCCTTTACCAAATAATGTAAGTCAGCTGTGGTGATCATCAGTTTTGCTTAGCTCGGAAATGTTTATAAAATTTACTATCATTACAAATGCTAGTTTAGTAAGGGCTTTAAACAGCCCCTAAACAACGCGGCCTTTTAGCCTTAAACAGAACCAGCGATGTCATCTCAAAGATGTCAGTTGTGTTACTTATAATTAGTGCTAATCTTATACCCAGATCTCACTGTTGTTGACGCTTGTCCGTGGGAGATCAGGGTCGGAGATTAACTTAGTGCATGCAGGAAATGTAAGTCTTTGTGCTATTATGACAATAAAACATCAAACTCGCATCAAAGTTGTTGTTTGATAAACATCAAAACTAAACACAGTTGATAGTGTAAAACTTCTAGAGATGACTGCAATGTGATTGTAAGTTTTTAAATGTAAGGTTAACCGTATTATTTCCAATCTACACGTTACAACATGTCCAGGATACACTCGTCAGTCTGTCCTCCGAGCCTTTTTCTATTTTAGAGTATTTTTTCTAACTTGTAAGAGACTTTCTTTCATTGAACCCGAGATTAAACCAGATTTTAACAAAATACGAAGAACACTCCCCAGGTTGTCACTAGCTATAGAGAAAGTTTATTTTGACAACTTTTTGTCAGAACAGTATGAAATTCTGGTAAAATGTAAAACTTACGTCTATGCATGAAAACAAAAAACAGTGCAATAACCAAATGCTTCTAGGGATATACATAAAAAAGGACTTGTTAGACAACTTGATATCTTCAAGAGAGAGAGAGAATGCAGTATATTTATGTGAGAGTTTCGCTCTGATATGTTCTTGGTCGCGTATAAATACCAGAAACGGCAAGACTTGTGGCTTAAAAAAAAGAACCGGAGTGGAATGAGTCTACGGCTTCAACACGACTCTTATATTTTGGCGATTATTTCCCGTCGAGTGACTACAGGCACTAGTAAAAACTCGTACATCATGTGATTGCACATGACTAGCCATTGGAATTCCCCGACACACTTTGGTCAGTGTTACGTGTATAAAGTAGATGTCTAAATCTTAAGAAAATTCAACAACTGCTCTTTGAGTTAAATACGCCTCTATTTGTCACATATTTTGCGACATCCCTGCATGGAACTAAGCCGGTCTAGATGGGAAAATCTAGACCGCTTTCAATATCGATTTCGGCCAATCAAATTCGTGAATTCGGTAGTTCCCAGTCCTTGTGAGATAGAGAAATATAATAGAAATGTGGTTTTATAAGTCTGTGGATGAAATCCTAGTGTGTGACCATTGAAATGAAAGCTTTTGAGCAGTACTTTCATGTGATACTGTTTATGATCCTGTTAAGGGTGGGTTTAGTCTGACATCATCCTCAGAGACCCAGAGGCAGTTAGTTGGGGCGGGAGGAAATAAATTGAGCAAGAAAATGAAGCGACGAAGGTTTACAAGGCTTTTCCCGCCACGTCTTACTTGTAAACCTTCATTTTCTTGCCCGACTTATTTCCTCCCGACCAAATAACTGCCCCTAGGTCTCCGGGGATGTTTCAGGTGGTGCTGTTTGTACTTCTCAAATAAGTGGTTCTATGTTAAACACGGAGCGATCCTATATAACGAGGCTGAGGTGTTCAGCCTGTCAATCACAAATCCCAATGGACGGCCAATGCTCCCATTTGATTGGCTTATTCACTCAAGTCTAATTTTAGCGAGTTGCCACAGGATTCTGTTTTTCTGCCAGTTTTCTGCGGTTGAGAAATACATTTGAACGCTAAAATTCGTCAAAAAAAATACAAAAAGACTGCGAAGGTAATATATTTTATCTACGGTAATGTGGTTATTCTTCAGCCAGTTATTTAAAAGAGTTTCCGTAACGTCAACATTAGCTGCTGTTGTACTCTTGCAGCTAAAATTCAGTCGACCTTTTTGCGAACGTAATTAGTTGTTTCATGGCATGCAGCCTTAAGTCTTCCATTTCCTTTCTAACGTCAATATTCAGGCGAAATCTCACTTTGCCATTGTCTCTTGGTAGTACTTGTTGTTTCCAATTTCTTTGCTCTGAATATGGAACAGTTTGACGAATAACTCAGTGTTGTTCAATTTGCATTTTGTTTGCACCATCATAACGCTAATAAACCTGAATAATTGTTATATATCCCACCGAAATTCGTCTGTGTTCACAGGCTAACCAAAGTCACCTCTTACGAGATTTTGTTTCGTTCTCAGCATGCTGAGATAAATGGAAACAGCTAGCTCACAGGCATCAGCTTTGTTATTATAGTTTGCGGCGAAATTTGAATGTTCCACGTGCAGCGACGACGAAGATAATTCATCGTTTTCTGTCTTCCAAAGCCATCATCTAAAGTGTCAATATAAGTTATATTTTAACTGTATTTTTATTGTTTACTTATCTTATTCTACGTAAATGACTCCGTTGGTTTGACCAAAAAATAAACGCTATTTCTCCACGACTTCTATGTTATGCGACCGTTACTCCGGCTTTCCACCATCGCACAGGAAAGCCAACAAAGTGCTTCAAGGGGGCGTGTCCTTGCCTTTTATAGGATCGCTCCGTGTTTAAGAGTGCAAATAAAACGTGCAATTTCTTGAGCAACCAAAGAAATGTAGGCTCTTGTGCAATACAGCTCACTAATAGGTTAAAGCTGAATGTTTGAGAGGCTGCAAATAAAAAAGTACCTTTTCAAGCTCAAGTAAAAAGTGTTAGAGTTTTTATTTAATACTCCGCTTTTTCTGAATAAATTACCGTACAAAATAATCTTTAACTATATACATTAAATCACAATTTTTTTCGGTCAATCTAAGAAAAACATTGCACATTTGCTGATTCCAACTTTCTTACAGTGTCGTGTAAGAGGTCTTGTTTTGCATTTTATCATTGACAGTAACAATACAAGACCAACATTAGCACAACCTTGGTCAATGAACAGAACAATGTACCAATACCGACACAAACACTGTTTCTCAAAAAGATCAATGTTCTTGTTAGTCCTCGACAGATTACCTTAGTGTTGGCACAAAGCTTTGCCCTTGAACAGAAGCATGTTGAAAGAATGTTTGGGAATCGACACAGATCATTGCTGAAAGAGCATTGGTCCTTGACACAGACCAATCTGAAAACAACCTTTGTTATGCAAATTAGTGCTAATGAAACAAAGGCCTTGACACTGATCAATATTTACACTAACATCTTCCTCATTCAGAAATCTTGAGCACTTTCCTTTAACAGTTTGTCAACGTTCTGCCATAAACACCGACTGACACCACTGAACAAACCATTCACACATGTTAAAGATCACTTCGTTGTTTACTTTGCTGCGTAACTTAAGTTCATGGTCTGCACCTTCTATCCAGTGCATTGTCCAATCATTTGCCATTCTATTCAAAGATGTCTCCATTAAGTCTGATCTACAGAATGGGTCTTTCCTTCCACTAATGAACAATACAGGTACTCCTAGATGAAGCAGTGGTGATACTCGAAGCTCGGAAGTCTTACGCGGTGGATGCAAAGGGTATGACAGACAGGCAACACCAAATACAAATTCTGTAGTAAGACTGCTGTTTGACGCCACTTCTGCTGCAACTCGTGCTCCCATTGAACGGCCTTCAAATGAAAACAATCACTACTTTGATAGGCAAGGTTCGTTTTCAACTTTTAAATCTATACCCTACTTAGTATTTCTGGTTGCAATTGTCAAACTACCTGGCAGATGTAAAATGTTACAATGCTTAAGAACTTTCTTTCTTGCTTTCCTAAACATCTCTTGAATAATTTATGTACTGTGATTATTTAAATGTACCTGCTATGATGCACATCCTGACCGGGAATTCTTCAAAACCTCTCAGGTATTCCTGGAAATGACAGAACGTTTGTGCATTTGGGAATTTTTTTGTTTACCAAAATGTCTACAAAGGGGTATAAAGGCCTAAAAATGTTCTTGCAAGTACTTTTTTATCTAGGCCCCTCCAGACAGGGACAGAACTCAGATCAAATCAACTTGAATCCCCAGGAGTTACTTGACCCATTTCTGGGTATAGACATGCCCGCAAGGGTTTGAAATCCTGACCTTGTTTGGGACAAAATACTCTAAAAACCCTACCCTGTGTAGGAGAAGAGACAAAATACACTCTCTCTAATTTACAGGTAGTCTTGCTGGACAGCGAGGCCAAAAAAACCATACCCTGTCCAGCGGCATGTCCCTGTATAGGCCCAGTAAGGGAGAAACCCTACCCCTCCTGGGCTTGAATCACTGATTTGTATCCTATTGAGACTAGCAACTACTCAAGAACTTAGAAAATTCTCATTCAGTCAGATGCAGGTCAGCCATCCCAGCGAATTAATTAAGTCTTTGTTTTGAACCTGCACACCCCCACCTCTACACCCTGGCTGGCAGGTCTGCACCAACCTCTGGGATAATCTTACATCTGACAACCGCACAATACACCCTCATTGGGGGGGGGGGGGGGGGCAATGTTAAACTAGAAGTTGCTAAAGATTTCATCGCGGCTGCATGGCTCTCGAAGGATGGTCGCTTACAGACCAGTACACCTTCCTAGGTTTAAATCTAGCCATCCCGTAAGAATGTAAATAAATGTGACATTCCTAAATCGTTTAAATGTAAGCTTCAAGCTCAGTCTATAGTACAAAGCCATGTAGACTCCGCCATATTAAATTAATTATCGACCAGACAATCAAAGTTATGATAGACGAATCGGTTCACCCACCACAACCGCAGCGAAGCATCGTGTTCTGTACTGGAAGTTCCTTGTCCTGCAAGTGAATCTCAAGCACAATATTCCCGTGTTAGCTAGATGAGAAGCCAGTTTCTCCAAATGAAGATAGTTCATATCCCCTCCGGCGCCATGCGTTAGTACAACCGCACAGCCATTCCACGACGAGTCACAAGGAAAGTCAAAAACGCCGTCCAACTCACGGTCTTCAACTGGGATTTTAACTGGAACCTGATTAAGCAAAATATCTGACTAAGCAATGTTCAAGTTAATAGAACCGGAGAAAAGTTTGGTTTACCTACCTTCCGCGCCATGTTTGATGTTGCTATGCACGCGGGAAGGACTGGGGTTGAGCTTCCGCGGTTTTGTTTCACGCCTAAACTTTGGCAAGTTTTTGATAGCTGCGTCCTTGGTTAATGGAAGGTACAAGTAAATTTGTACTCTTTCTCTCTATGATGGACCCATCGCAGCAGCTTGTCAAATTAATGACATTGACAAAAAGTACAAAATGCTGCGTGTCAGTTTATACTGCGCCAATCAAATGTTCGGCGGCACCTCCCAGCTTCCGACTACTGCCGAGCGCGCGGTAATCAAATCAAAATAGGCCTTATCACGGTTTCCGACGCCATTACAGTGTTTGTATGGGAATCCGATGGCAAAGAACTTTTTCCAAAATCGAATTTTACACAAATTGTGAATCGCAATGTTAAAATATCAGGTGGAAGATTGTATTCACCAAGTTTGAAGGATGTAACTTAACTAGAAGACGCTCAGTTAATTTTTATAATTTTCCATACATTTGTCTGTAAATTTGGCTGGGAAGACGCGGCGGCGCCGAAAAAAAAATTACAGACAAATGTATGCTAAATTATAAAAATTAACTGAGCGTCTTCTAGTTAAGTTACATCCTTCAAACTTGGTGAATACAATCTTCCACCTGATATTTTAACATTGCGATTCACAATTTGTGTAAAATTCGATTTTGGAAAAAGTTCTTTGCCATCGGATTCCCATACAAACACTGTAATTTCTGACCGCTTTGCCTACCCGTCAAAATGGCGTCGGAAACCGTGATAAGGCCTATTAGTTGGAAGCTGAGAGGAGCCGCCGTACATTTGATTGACGGTAGCGAAAAATGCATTTGTCGGTTGAACTTTGAATTTTAGAGACCGCATGTTATTGAAAGGTGCAGTAAAACGCGCTAATTGATGTCAAAATAGTGTTTAATCTGCGACTAGCCTGCTTTGCAGACATAAACGACTTAGAGTGTGTTTCTTTAATGTAATAAAATCCAAGATTGGATTATTAAATCTCGATAAATCCGTTTCTTCGGTTCCTTTGATGCACCATGATCCGAGTGATCTTGAACTAGTCTGTTTAGTACAGAAACAAAAAATCCGTTTTCACGACTGACAAAAAAATCGTATATCAAGGATTTTATTTGCGATGATCCCAAATTATCATCATCATCATCATCATCATTTCTTATGGCGCCAGTAGGCGCATAAGGCCGTAGCCTGAATTTCAGCCGTCTCCTCCTCTCGCTAAGTCTCGGGAGAGAGACTCTCCCGAGACTTAGCGAGAGGAGGAGACGGCTGAAATTCAAGGTACATAAGGCCGTTGAAATCCCAAATTAGCATAATTACTATTTTGGCGGCACGGAGGCAGGGTTGGAAGTGGGTTCGAGGGGCGCAGTGTTCATCGGGATTAGAGTTTGAAATTAGTTGCCGTTAGCAGGGTGAGACATTCTACGGTCAGCCTTCACCGTGTATAGTTGTAAAGTTCGTTTTTCTTTCCTTGGTTATGCACAAACGTTGCTTTCCGATTGTTTATATTCCTTTATCGCCGTCAGTTTATTACATCACTGTAATTGACTTCATTTGTGTAGTAAATTTGTGTAGTAAATTATTTTATCCACCTGCTGGTTTTAGGGGTTTTCGTGTCCGGCTTTGATGCACTTAGTTTTCGAAGCTGTTGACATTGAATAAATAGCACGGTGGCTTAGCTGTCCGTGACGCGCCCAATTTAACCACGATGTGTGTCCGATTGAGTAGTGGAGGCAAAACATAGACATCTTTGAGTTTGTTGTGCCATTTCAGGCCATGTGAAGATACTCTTGAGATTTCTTGCTTTAAATTTTCAAAAAGTCGCGTTTGTATGAATGCATAATTTTTAGATGGATCAAAAAAAGCAATTCCCTAGAGAATACACGTGTTCTGTAATGGAAAACAAACCGCCCAAGCTGAAAAGTCTGCATATGAGCCAAGTAGCTCATCAGGCCAGAGCTTATCCCGATTTCAGTACCTTGAAGCGACTTGGAGTATTTCTACTCACCCCTAGATGGGATGCTAGTCCATCGCAAGTGCTAGCCCAAGGTAAACGTCTACTGAACTAATACCTCGTGTGTTCTTAGAGCCGGTATTATTAATATGTAATTATTGGGTATGAAATTGACAACAGTTATTTTTTTAAACAAACTCTTATTAACCACAGAAGATAATAAAAATAAACGGTTGGGATTTCAAAATGATCAGCTCGGGATATCCCGAACGATCGTTATGTGATCCCGCAAGCGCATGCACGTGAATATAACAGTCTCTTAGGTTCATACCAGACTGACCCAGAACTCTTCCTCACGTAACTAGAAGAATGAGTTTTCGCCGAGTTTTCTTGTTAAAGGGGCTCAGTCACGGTATTTTAAAAATTACTGTTAAATTGAAGGAAACCTAAAAATAATACTTTACAAAAATAGAAAATCATCAAAGAGATGATAATAAACCATAAAGGAACACAGATGGTCAAGGATGGAGAAGATTGACACGGATTGCAAAATGATTTTGAAAAGTTTAGCTAAACTTTTCAAAATCGTTGTTTGCAACCCATGTCAATCTTCTCCATCCTTGACCATCTGTGTTCCTTTATGGTTTATTATCATCTCTTTGATGATTTTCTATCTTTGTAAAGTATTATTTTTAGGTTTTCTTCATTTAACGGTAATTTTGTCGATGCTTAAAATAACTCAAAATACCGTGACTGAGCCCCTTTAAGCGCCTCACCCTCAACCACACCCCGTTTACTGACTCGCCCCTCTAAAGTACTCCAGATTTCATCAATCAAGTGTGAGGTATTAAAAGCTCTGCAATTCAAATGATTGTCATCGTCTTTGTGAGCTTGTTACATTTTGCATCACCAAAGAAAAAGACGCTCACGCAAAGGATACGGGTGGGCACAAGAGAGGATGAAAGGTACGAGAGTTGATCCCTCGTGCAGCCCTTATTCCCAAGGTAATCCCTCTCCAGTTGTTTTAGATTACTCTTTGACTCTGTCAAGAAGAAACCAATCCTGTGAGACGGATTGTGGTCACGTGAACAGCCTAAGCGGCGCTACATACATTTTCGTCCTCCACGAAAACAAGGAGCCCATCTTTTGGAGCCTGCAACTCCAATACGGCATTTTTACAGACCGGTCTATTTTTAAGCTTTTTTCCCGCGAAACAGGACTGTTCCGGTCCGACATGAGCGCACATCGGTAAGGAAAAAAATGGCGGCCTCAAGTAGACTTGATCTTCCGGTGAAATGAGGACGTGATATAATTATGAGTTTTAATTTGAGGAACTGATGTCCAAGGAGTGACATCCGAGAATATTTGTAAAGTTATTATCCTTCAAATATTTTTCGCAACACTTTAGTGCATTTAACTTTGTGTCAAGTAACAAATTAGACGAAACTTTTGCAAACAGCTTACCATCAAAAACGTTTACAGCGTTAAAACATTGAATTTTGGTGTTTTCTAGAACTGCTTTATTGACTACCGGTAGCAGGTTTATTTCTTCTTCTGTTACAAAAGCAAACTGTTCTCCCATCCCACATTAACTGATATTCCCCAGTTATAGCTGGAACATATTCAGTCACACGACAAGTTTAACCCAATCGCGTGCTAGCGAAAATATTTGATGGATTATAAGAACGATTACTTTGGAAGGCCTGTATGGGGAATTAACTCTTTTGCCCTTCATACTCTCTTGGAACACAAAATTGTTTTCTTTGGAGTTAACAACACATTTGTAACACAGGATAAAGAGACTTTTATCGCCAACTAATTTGACCACGACAAAAGTGAAAGCCCAAGCAAATTTTGTTTCTTGCTCACTTTACTGTGAAAATAAACTAACAAATTCACAGGTATTCTTCACAACTATAACCAAGTAACAAACTGAGGAATTAATATACTACAATGTTTTGAAGAATTTTCCAGATCATGTTATATGTTAATACGACTAAATCATTTTGCAATGGTAAAAACGTTCTTTGAAGGATACTACTAAGTTTATACCGGTAATTTTTTTATGAATAAGTAAGGTTTGTTTTTAGTTTTATCGCAACTAAACACTAATTTTAGCTACATTTAAAGTTTGGGATTTATTTTAGCGACCATCTAAGTCATGTGAAAATTCTATATATAATTTACTTATAAATAGGTTCATATCATTTCAGGTCCCAAAAAGCCTGGGACCTAAAATGTGATTTAACAAATCAATTCTATGTTGCCGTGCGTCTGTTCAGTAATAGATCACAGATAACGTCAAAATGTGGTAAGAACAAAAACATTGCACAAGAGGCGATAGCCGAGTGTCCCTGACGTTCTTACCACAGTTTGACGTCTTCTGTGATCTATTACTGAACAGACGAACGGCAACATGGAATCTATTTGTTTTGTCTGTAATTATGTGTGAAGAGAAATATTTTTCACGACCTTTGAAATGCATTTTTTGTGTGTGTGTGCCTGTGTATGTGTGCTTTGTGTGGTTTTGAATAACCAAACCCAATCACCATCACCAGAACTTGGACAAAAAACGTGCAACCAGCGCTAAGCGTGGGAAACATGTATCCAGTGTTTAGCGCGGGAAAACATGTAACCGATGCCAAGCACAGAAAAATGCACATTTTGCTCCTCATTGGCTGAAAAAATGTTTGTTTGATCTCACTGGCTACACTATTTTAACCAATAGGCCATTTCCGAATTACCTTTAGCCTCTTTCTGACAAAGTGAGTCTTGGTGCTCATCCTTTCATATGAAAATGAGATTTCATTCACGTGCAAATTAAACTCATTTTCATATGAATGGTTGTGCACCAGGCCTCGCTTTGAAAGAGAGGCATTAGGTAACTTGGAAATGCTCTGTTTGAAAGCTCAGAATACAGAAAACCAAATAAAACATAAAGCTCTGCCAGTGCAGTGGTTTCGCTACTTTCATCTGCATTTTACTCCTACGTCTATGACTTAGTACTTGGCAAGTTCTTTATCTAACTCATCCAGGTCTGCCAGAGCTTGATCACTCAATCTTCGCTCCTCTTCTTGAAGGTTTTGCTTCTGCTCAAGTTCCCTCTGCAGAGCTTGCCTGTACTCCTCGTGTCCCATCACAACCTGTTCCACTTCTTTCTTGTACAGGCGCTTCAACATTGCCTGCCAACAGTCGAGCTCGGCGTAACGGAATAAGTCCCACTGGAAATGACACAAGAAAAACTAATGAGTGTTTGATAGTAGGCACGTATAGTGTGCAGACTGACGTGTAGATGGCAATAATTAATGTAATGAATTTCTTAATTCAAAAATAATAAGTAAACATGAATATACTCCTTCACAAATAAAATGTACTACTGTTACCTTCAAGAAACAGTCATATTCCGGACTAGCCTTGGCATAAACTTGAAGCCATTCTGGTATTTCTGAAGAAAAAAAAAATGGGTTAAAACGAGGAATTAAGTTAGTCTTCGAGTTTGTGAGCTCAAGTGTTCCCTCATTTGTTCAGTACTCACATTCCCATTAAGTATAAGGTCACTAAACGCTTTTTTTGGCTTGAAGCGCAAAATTTCATGTTTATTAATTATATAAATTAAATATCCTGCATTGTGCATTTTGAGAATTTGGCTTCAAATCATCAATCAAGACAGTTCAGGACCATTTTAGTTGAAGGTTTTTCCCATTCTTGCATTTTTTTGAAGCACCTTACTCCCTGCACTGTAAAACGGCAGAAAATTCTTTGTGTTATTGTGGTCGTTATACTAAAGGAAAAAATAAAAAGGGTGTGTGTAATTACAAGTTTGGAGGAAGAGCCCTTATATTTTTATCAGCTAGTAAAGGTTGAAAGGAATGCGAGTCCTACAGTTTCTGTCTCCTCTCCAAAAAAATGTGCTTGAGAGCTATTCAGACATATAATTTACCTTCACTAATGTATGGACTTGCTGGCACTAAAGGGTTCTGTGCAGGGATGGCCTGGGACTCTTGACGCCCACTGTCAGATGCTCTTATCTCCTGTTGATGGTGTTGCTGGATGAACTGTGTTTTGGCTGGATGTTCGTATTGCGTTACCTTTAAGTTATGACTAGAAAAATAACGACGTTATCATCAGAGAGAGAGCTACAGTTAGGTAGTAGGTATTTAAGCCATTTCAAAGACTAGTGGCTTGGGTAAAGGTAGAGTCTGTTTACAAGCCAAGAGGCCCATGCTGGAGTTTATCCCAGTTTCTGTAGCATGAAGCGGCTAGGAGTATTTCTACACCCCACCACACCCCAGATGGGATGCTAGTCCATTGCAGGGTCACCCCCAGCATTAAATTTGCACTGAGGGTAACACAATGCAATGGCCCTGGCATGGGCTCGAAACCCAGACTGCTCAATCCTGAGATGAGAGCAGCAAACATGAGGCCACTGCGCCTCTCTGCGGTTAGACCGAAGGCCAGGGCATAATCCTCTTTAGACTGGTGTAGTCATTAAGTATTAAAAAATCTTGTCTATCATAATCTAAAACATATTTTATTCCATTTCAGGCACTTTTTTACAATACCGATGTTATGTTATGTTACATACTTGACATAGTAAACTCCAAAGTTTGGAGACTCAATTTTCTCCCAGCCATCTGGTAAACCTGAAAAGAAAGGGTTTTTAAATATAACTATAACACATAAAAGCCCATTTGCTTCAAACCACCAGTAGGTCTAGCTACCTCTTTTGTCAGGTGAGATATAAGTTCGAAAATGGCCAGTTCCTTAGTCTAGTTTCTGTAGTATGAAGTGGCTCAAAGTGTTACTAATCCCCCTGAATAAGATTTTAGTCACTCTCACATTTCCTTTAGCAAGTATTTAATTTCTGTAATAATTCTCCAGTATCAAATGATGCACGAGGACTCCATCATGTTGAACTTGGTTATCTCAAGCTCCTTGCATCTCCCATTTTTTTCCTAGCAGGGTCCCACTGTGCATGTATTCCTGTGCCAAAAGAGGTGTTGTGATCCTCATCTTGTCATAAGGCTGTTTCAATTTTTATTGCATTTCAGACAAATTTTGGACACTTTGCTGTAACATTTTGCACAGGTAAGTAAATTTTATGCCTTCAAAACATGAATTATACCGAAACAACATCTGTGAAAATGATAGCTTTACTTTATCCTCAAGGTGTTTCAACAAGAGTTTGCTCCGTAAAGGAAACTAAGAGCTTTGGAGCTACATAAAAGTCTTCCACTGTACTCTAAATATTTCTGATGATTAAAAATTTCAGATGGTTTTATTTTCGGACACTTTTCTCGTCCAAAATTAAAATCATGCAATATTTTTCACAAGTAATAAAATAGTATTATTATTATAATACCTGCTTTCTCAAGGGGATGACACCAGTCTGTGCTTTCTGTGTTATGGCTGAAACAGAAGCAAAAGTTAAGATTTACATCATGAATATGAAAAATATCAACACCTTTAAAAGTGATATTTAATAGTATTTTGATTTTAAGAGTGTCACTCTCAAAGAAGCCTTCCATGAAAGACATCTGAATATTGAAAAAAAAGCTGTCACAATCAAAACAAAAGTTTACTCTCTATTCACTACACAGCAACATAGTTTTGGTCAAGAAAGAAAGAAAGAAAGATGGTTGATTTTTCACAATTTGGTAGATACTAGGGTCTAACTACAAGAGAGATTTAACTAATCAGTGATAAAATTGTATGTTCTCCAAGACAGGGTGAAACCCATGATCTCTCACACCAGTCAAATTATAATAACTCTACTTAAGAGCTACAGCAGGCTCTACTCTTGGCTAATAGTCCCTTGATATTTATGAGACAAATGTACTTTACAAGGCTACGACTAGTTATGTAGAGGTATACGAGGATACTGGATGCTAGGATTGTCCTTGAACATCCCATATGGTTCGATTCATGTTATAGGATTACAAACATCTCAACCTCTATACAACAAACAACACCCCACTCCTGCCCATCCTAACGTACAATGTAGACCCCAGCAGTCTCTTAACTTACTCTATGTAATATTTTCTCCCATCTGGAGTCCATGCCACTTCAAATCCAGGAGGAAGAGAGAGGTCCAATCGATTCAACTGAACGCCATTGAACACTACGTAAACAAGAAAACATCTTGATTGCATGTATGTCTCCCACTAAATACAGACAAACTGTCTGTACGTGACCAGCTAAAAAGTTTAGCGGTCACTCACAGGCAGTTTTCAATCACAAGAGATCTAGGTAACCAGTAGGAAGGGGGCACAGTGGGGTAAGAACTTCCCTCTTCCCGTACCCTATTCCCCGCTGCCTGTGCCTTTATCGCCCAACTCACGCCATTTTCCATCCTGCTTCCCTCGCCTGTAAATTAGGAGACTCAGAACACATCCTAGTCATTTAGCTGTGCAATCCTCAAGCATTTCCTTTTTTAAAAAAAAATGTTTCATGACCTTTGACGTAACCAATGTAAAAGGGTTTCCAATTTTACCAGAAGGAAGCCTCAATTTTTTAGCCCAGCTAAAAATTTATTTGCTTGTTGCCTCAGAAGTCTCAGAAGATCTATGCTAAATGCAAATTCGTGTTTTTGAAAGCACTTTAATGTTTAAAAATGAAACAATAGAGTAGTGTTTTGCATTTCTCTACATACCCAGCTCAGAGTGCATGAAAGCCACTATTCACTTGTTGCATGTACTAAATATTAATATAAATGTTGTAGGTCAAAATGAAATTCAGGTTAAAATGATTTTAACCTAGTTTGATTCTCAATTTCCTTTGTCTTCTAACGCTAATTATTCATGATCCAGGAATAATTAGGGTTAAGAGACAAAGGAATTTCATTTTGACCTAAAACATAAAAAATATATACAATAATCAACTCCTATATATCTCAAAAAAGAATATAACATACCTAAATTCCTTTTCTCATTCATGTTGCCAGAAGGAAAGAACTTCTGATCACCTAACCCTGCTTGCTGCATGACAACAGACCCTTGTTGTTTGGCCACAGATTGTGTCTGTGGAGTATAGGCTGAATGACTTCCACCCGGATTGGAAGGGCACGGATTTTCTGCATAGGAATTAAACACATCACTTCCACTATCGCTAAACCGATTGTTAGTGGATGTGCCTTGCTCAGAGTAAAATCCAAACTGACGTGAGCCAGCTTCTGAAATATAAGGATCACCATATGACAGATCATAACTGAACGAATCCTGTACACTGGAAAATGGTTTGGGACCATATGCATTATAAAGTCCTTTGTTACCGTAACCATCTGATACACTCTTTGGTGCATGCGCTGGGTAGTTATACCCATTTGGGTTCAAAGTGGGGTCGCTCATCACTTTCTTGACAACTTTCATATTTTGAGGTCCATTTACTGCTCTGCTGTCCAGGGACAAATTATCACCAGAAGACCCAGGAATGGTCCTAAAATGTCCATAAGAGGGAGGGTGTCTGTAGTTGAATTCCTCAAGGTCATAAAATGAGCTATAATCATTAGCCATGTTCCCTCTGTGGGCATAGAAACTTTGCCCATCAAAGGTGGACATGGTATCTACAGGCTCTCTGTATGGTGGTGGATGCCGGTATTTATCCAAAGGGCTTGACATAGTTTGATCCACTTGTTCGGGATAAGGTGGTGGGTGTCGGTAACCAATTTTCTTCACCTCTGCGGGAGTCGGGTCAGTGGTACAGCCCTGACAAGACTCATTCAATCGAAGCCTTTGAACTGCCTCTAGAATATCAGTCATATTATTGTGTCTGCTATTTTCGTAGCTGGACTGAGAGACCCTATCACCAGCATCTGCCTCAAGATACTGATGTGCGCCGTGTGTCCTGTTAGGGTCATGAGTAACCATCAAAATCCCTGCATTTTCAGTGTTAGGACAGTCCACAATGTATGTCTCTGAAATTTCTGCCTCAGAAAGCACTGCTTGAATACAAGGTGTAGATGTACATCTCTTCAAACGTTCTAAGCAATAAATGACAACGAAATAGAACAGATAAGTATCAAAGACAACAATAGATTGCAGCAACTTTTTGAAAATTAATTGCCACAGTCAAAAAGAAATTTCGGTCCCTCAAAACTGAAAAATATTGCACTTACATGGATTGCTCAGTAATTCATGCAATATTAATTCTTAAAGATGATTTCCAGTCCGTACTGCACAGTCTGGACACCCTATGTTTGTGAGTCTCACTTGATGGAATGTGAATCAATGTTATTTGTTATGAACCGCTTACCTTATCTTTGAGGCATTTTGAATTCTTTTCCCAACAGTTTCTTTGATTTCACAGCTACGAAGTTGTTTCATTGAGTGGTATCAGAAAGAACAAAACGTAAAGCTTTGTATCCATAACAGCAGTCACCATGAAACTTTGAATCTACTTCATGTTAGTGGTTGCAAAAATATGTTCTATTTTGTGGCATCTTACATGAATCATGACAAAAAACATAAGCAAACTTGCAAGAGTGCCCACTGCAGACTGGAAATCATCTTTAATTACATGGAAATATTGAACATCAACATTGATTGAAATTGTCGAGAGATGAAGTTGCTTGATTAAGATCTGTCTAGGTTAATAATATCAAGTTTCACTTGTGTAGTACACCACTCAAAAAGCTCCAGCCCATACTTCTGGAGTTCTAGGACATTTCATTCTCAACTGACAAGTGAAATTTTTTAGGGCCATCCAAAATTCCTGACAGACCATACCCCTTAGGGTAATAGGATGTCACTTGACAGTATGGCATGGAAGTTATTAAACGTTGTGGTTTATGAAAATTGCCACAAACCAAGAAAGATCCTTGAGTAAGCACCAGATTTAGAACCGACTTTAATTTGAAAAGATCATTTTACATTCTTTTAATGTTTATGCAATAATTTATTGTGAAGCAGGTGTTATTTTAGAAAGAAATACTATTCAAAGAATTCAATGTGGTCATCACAGCGTAATAAATCAATTCCTTTCAAAATGCCATTATTTACAAGGAGGCGCGCGAGGATTAACGTGTCTTAACGTGTGTGTCGGAAAAAGATTCCTGAACTTAAAAATGTGCCACATAAATACACATATATCAGCTTAAGAATCTATATTGCTCGCTATCTTCTGAGGTAAACAGGAAAAGATCGTCGGCATTTTCTTGAAACAACAATTTGGAGTATGCAATACACTTGAATCTGAATTGCCTCCGGTTACGTTTACTTTACAAGAGTTACAAATTACCTTACACACATGGTTGGAAACGTGCAAAAAAACAACGAAACAAAAATCTGCAGAGCCTCTTGTGAATTGCTCGCAAGCTAATCAGACCATCCTACCCAAGACCAAGGATAAAGCTTCTAGCAAACAAAATTACTGAAGAAACGCGGATTTGGTTACGTACCTTCAAGAATCTCTGTCGTGTTCTCGCGTTTTCTGTATTTTCCCTGTAGCTTTTCTTTCAATCCCTTTCCTTTCTTCTTTAAGAAATACTTTCCTAGAAAAGGCATCCTCATTCTCGCCAACTATCAAGTAGAAGTCCGTTACTTTAAACTATAACGCGTACATTCCGTACCTTCCTACACTAGAGCAATGTCTGAAATATTGTAAACATGAAATGAATCTGGCACTCGTGCGGCGAGAACTGGTAACGAATTTATCCGGTTATTCATCGACGCAGATAGTTAGCAGTCGTTGCACAATCGCCATTGACTCGTTTTCTCGAGTGTTCACGAAGTTGTATTGAATTGTCACGATAATGTTGCTATGGTCACACAAACCTTGATGGCGGTCGAATAAGTTGGAACCCAAAGACTGAAGGTTTTACTGAGTTTATATTTCTTTCTCAAATCGCTAAAAACCATGGATAACGCGAGTGAATCTAGCTGCAATGATTTAGACAGGGATTTTCAAAATGCGAAAG
>OZ026600.1:3968160-3988160 GCA_964020085.1 Micromussa lordhowensis | reverse complement strand
GTGCACAAACTGTGTTTGATGAAAGAGTTCCTCTATTCTCATTACAAAAAATTGTTGGAAGAATGCATGAGGATGAGCACCAGATTTATGAGTGTTATCCCAAGGCCCAAGGCAGGCCATAAGTTGAGGAAGCAGCCAAATTGTAGCCCTCTCCTGTGATCACTTACTCCTAACACAGTGAGTAACCATGCTATCTGGGGCAAGTGCCCAAGGAGATGAGTTAAATTTAAGCTAGCAAGGAATGCTAGCCTGCAGAACAGGCGAATTAACAGGGCAGACCCTCAAAGCACGATACCCAAGCGCAGAGCATGACCACAACCATCAAACGAGAGTCGCAAAAATCCCAAACTACATTTCACCAACCATAAATAGAGCATACAATTTTCCATGTACAAGAATTGAATCATATTGTGTATAATTCCAGAAAATTTGAGAACATTTACATTGGCTGGGGACAGAAATTCAGCGCAGAGAACTACAGCCCGCCTCCCCCTCCACCACCACAAGAAGAATTTGCCAGTGGTCCAGAGATCACCGAGGCGGAAGACCCATCAGTGGAGGAGGAGAAGGCTCTTAAGGCTGCCCAACAGGAAGCAATAGAGGCTGCAGAAATGGAAGAGGAGGAGGATGATGATGATGAAGATGATTAGTTACAGTCTAACTGGATAATTCTGATAAATTAAATTATTTACTTTTACAAAGTCAAGTATTTCAGTTTAGTTTTGATGTATTAATCTCTTTGAAAATTACCATGTGTTTCATAACCTGCATGCAATTGTTTTACTAGATTGGTTTTTACCTTTAGGTACGACATCAAAATAATAGAAATGTATATAACTCCAAAAGATTAACCTTTGTGTAACATTCTCTCAAGAAGCTATCTGGTTATTTTGTGTTAAATTTCCTGTATGCCATGCTAAATGCCTTCCTAACCACTAAGTCTTGTATTAAATGAGTCAGTACACAATGAGCTTTCACAGAATTGTTTGCTCAAGAACTTTATTCATAAAACAAGTAAGCAAACTGTTAGTGAACAACAATGACAAGTCTGATAAAGTCTATTACAATGTACATTATAATGTAACATACACAACAAAAATACTGATGTAGAAGATTTGAAAAACAATTCCTGAATTAAAATTGGTTTTTACACTAGTGTTATTGTCCAGAAGCATTTCTTATTAAAACTATTTGGTTAAAACAAACAGAGCAGAGTTGACTATAAAATAACAAAAACAAAACCAAATGACACACTTCCTTACTTTTGTGCTCAAGTAATTCACATCATGTACAGAACATTGCATTGATTTAACTACTGAGCAAACTTAAATCTAAATTGTACAATATAAAAGCAGCTACGGTACAGCCATTAGTAGCTTTTTATAAGAATCTACATTTTGTGTGGAAAGAGATCACATCAGTACATGTATGGTCAAATGCCAAATAAAGTTCCATAGGAAATCAGCATTTTGTTTTTGGTTGACATGACGTTGACAAACTGGTCTCTAAAATGTTATGCCATAACAATGAATAACTATTAGTTTATTGCCAGCATAAGATGTCAGTTGGATCTTCAGTCTGGGAACTTAAATCAGATCAGCCACTGAAAAGGAGAGGAGGAGGAGACAAAAGATTAGTTTCATGTTGAACAAATGATATAACGCAGGTAATCTTTTCAACAGTTTGATCATTCAGACTGACATCCTTAGACTGCTACACCATACTACTGGTTATAACCCCTGCCCCATCCTTGGTAATTTCAGCACCTACTCTAGAAAATCTATTATTGACATGATACATACCGTTCATGGGCATTTCATCGATCTGTGTGCTGTAGTACTGCTCAATATCACGCAAGATTCGAATGTCATCTGACTTCACAAAGTTGATGGCAACACCTTTGCGGCCAAACCGACCTGAACGACCAATCCTAAAATAGAATTTCAAGCCATTACTAGAGCGCGATGCTCAAAACAGCATCATACATGTATTCAACAACATTTAACTGAAAGTTATACCATGAAAAAAACCTCAGTCATCAAACAACAATCAAAACTCTGAAAATAAGACAGTGCTCCAAATAACTTCTGAACCGAAATAACAAATTGGCTGTGTGTCATAGCAGTGAACTTGTCTTGTTAGTTTGCAACTCATCACACAACACGTAACAACAAAACAACTGACTATGTTGTTAGACAGTGTACAATGTAACCTCTAACCGCTACCTGTATCTCACAATACCCCCACCCCACTACTCAAGACTGGCGGAGCATGACAAACCATGGACCTGAATGCAAACTTGAGGCAGAGGGGATCATATTAAGCAGTATGCGTACATACCTGTGAATGTACAATTCACGATTATTTGGAAGGTCATAGTTGATAACCAGAGACACCTGTTGTACGTCAATTCCTCTGGCCCACACATCTGTTGAAATCAGCACTCGACTGAGGCAGAAGCAGAACATAACATGGCATGTAAGAAATGGTCTAAAATTGGTAGCCAGCGATCAACAACTATTTTCAACTGATTCTTTTTTCTCTCAAAAACTGCCAGTTTGAGACAATTTTTATACGCTAAACAGGGTGCAAAGAAAATCTTTTTTTAAGAAATTGCACCTCGGCCAAGCAATATTAGATTTATTTTTCTCCAGCTTCTCAGTGGCCTGGAATCCTAAATCCTTTACTCTGATTGGCTAATCGCGCACGCTCCAATGGTCCAGATTTTCCAGTCCAGGCCCCAAGTATGGCCTACTTTTTTCAAGCTTTTTGGTACACCATAAACCAATGCAAAATGTATTTACATTCAACACAGAGTCAAACAATTACAAAATCATCCCTACAAATTCTGCAAACAGTATCGCTTTTTGTGCCTGAAATGTCAAACATACCTGTACGCCAGATTTGAACTAAATGACTTCAATTAAAATTCAACTCAAAAGTTGCTTTCAAAGCATTTCCATAAAGAAAAAATTAAACATGTTATTTGATGACCTTGATTGGCCCATATTGGGAAAAACTGTGCCCTCAGTCATGGATATATGCAGCCTCAGACCCTACTCAAGACCAAAGGCACAGTTTTTCCCAATAAGGGCAGACCAAGGCCAGCAAATAACATTTATGTACTAGCCTGATGGTCATTTTCACTACCCCGAAAATTTTCCACATTATGATAGTACAATAATCAGTGAAAAGCTAATTTGATCTCTTACCATAATTTTGTAATTTTAATTATTAAAATTACAAAATTATGGTAAGAGATCAAATTTTAACATAACAAAACTTTACTTGCACACCATGAAGGACAGAATTCCAATCTACCAGCATGACTGCAAAAGTTACTACCACCAGGCTATCAGACATTCTTTTGCATGCTGCCAAAGCACAACTCAGTTCAAACAAATAATCACCCTGTTCACTAACAAAGGAGTGCACCTCGATTTACATTAATATTATTATAGTGAGAGATTAGATATTAACTACCGGGTATATACAGTGTTTATGTACCTCTGCCCAGTTCTGAAATCTTTCATGATGGCGTCTCTTTCTTTCTGTGGCATGTCGCCATGCATTGACGAAACAGTGAAGTTAGCTTCCAACATCTTCTCTGCTAGCCAATCCACCTAAACAACAAATGAATATTCTTTTCTTAAATTCTCATAAATGCTGAAAATCAGTTGAATGATAACGTATATTATCATTTGCCACATGATGCAGTCGTTGAGATGTAGATAGCGACGTTTTGACTGCTCACTGGTAGTCTTCTTCAGGCGATGAGGTTGACTGATTGCACGGCATCATTTATACATTGTATCACAAAGGTGGGCTGCGAGTCTACATCTCAAGTGACTGCATTGTGTGACAGACGGTAATACGCTTTACCACTGATCTACAACGATGAATAACAACCACCTTTTCCTCAACAATAAATTGAATATAATGATATTACAGGGAGAAATACAAAAATGATACCCAAATTTAAAACCTAACTAAACCAACCTTTCTCTTGGTGTTGCAGAAAATGACAGCCTGTGTTATGGTGAGAGTGTCGTACAAATCACACAAGGTATCAAACTTCCATTCTTCTCGTTCCACAGCCACAAAGAACTGCTTTATCCCTTCCAATGTCAACTCATCACTAAGACAAACAGCATTCATTAGTACATAGTATTCCAAATTACTAGATCATTTCCTTTGTTACATTTCATAAAAGGGACAGGAAAAAATAATCAGAGTGGACATGGTAATATCTTCCTTGATACATCTCCCATACCTTTAATGGCTGGCAACTGTTAGTATTTCAAATTTTGAACTTCAATATGATATAAAACAGTAACACCTCACTGGTCACAAGAGCTAAAAAGGTTTTGTCCTGTAATGTTAGGGTTTAAATGCTCAAGACTGCAAATAGAGTGTCCCGGATAAGTGAGGGGTCTCAGGTCAAAAACCACACAAGGTCAGCAACATGACCCGACAAATTAATAGAAATTTTACAATTTGGTGGGAGCGGTAGGAATTGATCCCTTGGAAGTCTTTATTGACACCCAGCTTTGAACCCTAAAATACAATGATCACAGACACATGTCTGTCTGAAGTAAGTACCGAATATGACGAAATAAATGTCTGGAACAGAAACTCACCGTTTGACAAGAATCCTGATAGGATCTGTCATAAACTTTTCTGTCATCTCTAGGATATCATGCGGTAAGGTTGCACTCAGAAGAACAACCTGAATATGAATACAAAGGTAACAATTATCAACAACACAAACATTTGTTAACTGGTAGGCCATTCGTTTGCACGGCATATCATCTCAACAAGCTACATGTATACATGTACATGGGGCATCTGTTAGCACAACATGCACAGGTTAAAGAGAAGTGAACTAAATGTTAAATCTAACAATACAAAGTTACAAAGCAAAAGAAACCAAGTTGACTAGGGAAACTCCAGACAGAGATGTTTGCGTTAGACAGTGTGATAGACACTGGATGAGTTTTTCGGTTATCATGGAATTCCACACTCTCTGATGACTTTGCTCTGCTGAGCTCTAGTACAATCAGATCTCCAATATTATTTGTTTTTGATATATTATGCATGAACATTCATTACTGAGCAACAATCAATCACAGTTCCATTTCTACTATGCAGATCCCTGCAGAGCTGAGTGTGACTTGCCTGTGTTGCTGGGGGAAGATATCTGTACACATCATAGATCTGCTCTTTGAAACCTGAAAAGGAAAACACAACATCAAAATGTCAAGACTTGGTTACAAGTATGAAATTGTTAAGTTTAAAGAACACAAGTTGACCATTGCTTCCATTCATACCTTTGTTTAGCATTTCATCTGCCTCATCCAGCACTAGCAGTTTTATCGCTCGCGTTCGTAAACTTCTTCTCCTGATCATGTCTGTAACGAAAAACAAAATCACCAATCAAAATAATCACTTGCATTTATTTAATAATATTAAGGTATTAATCAAAGAAGGAAAATTGCCTCAGGGTGCACTCCTTTGAGATGATCTGGATTAGGATCAATGATCCACGGTCACTCTAATCACAGTGCACCAAAGGAATTGGTGAATCCACTTTGGGTAAGAATTCATCAATTCCTTTGATGCACCATAATCTGAGTACTCTTGGATAATAGATCCTGATCCCAATCATCCCAAAGGGACGCATCCTTAGACTCTCTTTGACAAGCTGGATTCTTCCTCTCCTTGAGATCTCAGCTGCACTGCAACTACATAAAGTAACCTAAAGATGCATACATTAAAATCAAATTTACAAGTTGTACCTGAAAAAAAAAGAAACAGACAACTAAAGAATCATGGAAACAAGGCCATTAACAGCTTACCAAAGACTCTACCAGGTGTTCCCGATACAACATGCTGTCCATAATCCAGTTTTCTTATATCTTCTCCAACATTCGTTCCTCCAATACACGCATGGCACTGAATACTCATATAATCACCAAGAGCAAGAATAACCTGTAAAATGTCAGTGATAATGACCATCATGTGCCTCCACTTGAACTACAACACAAATTACATGTAGTAGACACCTGGTGTGTTCTATTGGAAAGGCTTGACAATGATTGGTTTTCCCATTCCAATGTATTCACTATTAGTATAAATCTACTAGCATTCTATCACAAATGCCATTCTATGATTGGCTACGCTACTCACTATCTACATGTATTCTGCGACAGAGAGTGAGTAGCATAGGAAAGTGCCCTTGTTTACAAAATGCCTGCCACTTCTGGGTGTTTTCGAAGTGTCTATGAAGAGAATTTACATGTACATAAAGTTTTGAATGACTAGAAGATTTATACTAAAACAATTAGATCATTTGCTCTTGATTTCTATGCGTGATAGCTCTGTAACGTGATAGAAATCTCAAGCGCATAATTTAAAATTATTGTTTAGTAGTACATGATCCTGAACTCATTGTCACACGATGTGCTTCAAAGGTACACTGCTCTAAATATATGAGTTTTGGCTTGATAACAAATACACAGTTATAAGTTTTGGTTGACACTCCATCAAAATTGTCTATAAGAACAATTTGGGTACATTCATTTTTGGGCAACGTATGTTTCTTTAGCTTGAAATTCTCACCGGCTGTTAAACCAATTCAGTGCTGTTCAATGTAAGTAGCACCCTGTATGATTGACCTGAACGGAACACCAGGACACAAGTCGTATTTAAGTTTTAAAGTGGTACTATGATCAAATTTTTACCCCTTGTTTTTTTGAGTGTATCACAAAGAGTTCCATGAAAGAATGAAAACGCCGTTTACCGTTTGCAAATATCTGCATTAGTTCCGGAGATATTTAAGTTTGAAAAATGGGTAAAATATGCAAATGAGATGGCTGATGACGTCATACACTCAACCCAATATTTTATTGAGTATATAAATAGAGTTATCTTAGCCAATTTGCAGCGCAAAACCTTCAAACTTGGCAGGCTAATAGATCTAAAGGAAACACACCTATGACTACAAAAAATTCTGTTCCCATGGCAACTCGCTCTTTTCCAGGTCCCACCCACTTTATTTCAATATTTTGGTGATTTTCAGCTTGAAAATGTTAGACAACGCCACAAAGTCGAGCTAACATATTTATAAGCTTGCTGGATCATGCATATGAAGTGCTGTTAGCAATTATCAAAATGGAATGCCAAAGGTGGCCAGAAAAGCTTTTAATATGGGGGAGGTCTGGAACCCAGTATGTTGCCATGGTAACAGAACTGTCAAGCTCATATTGTGGAGCACATTTAGTAGAATCTTACTGCAAAGAATCATACATTTCTGTTGCAAACTGGCTGAGATATCTCTTTTCATCATACTTGGACAAAATCTGGTTGAGTATATGACGTCACCACTTGCCTAATTTGCATATTTTAAAAACCTGAATATCTCTGGAACGAAAAGAGATATTTGAAAGAAGTAAAAAGCATTTTACTTCTTATGCAGTCTACTTGTTTATGTTTTAAAATGGCTTAAATAGGAAAGGTGCGATTTTCGTCATAGTACCACTTTAATATATACAGGAAAGACTTCAAGGTTCATTGTCCTCAATTCAATTGTAAGGGAAGTCTTCATCGTTCTTCCTTTGCAATCCTGTCCTTAGTTATTCTGATAACTAAGGGCTCAAATAAGGCTAACATACTTTGAGTTCGATCAATTTGCTTCAGATGATTTTTCATCTTTTGTGACACACAGGATTCGAATTCACAACTTCTCGCTTTACAGGCAATCATATACTCCACTTGCTGAGCTCGGAGATGCTCAGGTGAATTATTGACTTCATTTTTGGATGAAAGAACAGCCAATGAATCCTTGCCCAGAGTTGATTTGTCGGTTCCTTTGATGCATCATGATCCAAGTCATCTTGAGTCATCAAGTCTAGCACAGATCATGCCAAAGGAATGCACCCCTTGTCCCTTTTTTCCATGAATAAATAGTAAGGCACAGCCAAAGAAAACTGGCTCTCTTAGTCTTGCTGTTAAATATAAATCCTGTTCAATTAGAGTCATAACTCTGACCCCTTTTATTCCAAGGATTAGAACAGCACCAGTAGAGATGATTTGGTATCTAGCTTCATTTTGTAAACCAGAAGTATTATATTGTTGTGCTGACTGAGTGATGACAGCTAGAGAAACAAATTATCTCGCTTACAAAACATGCTGTGGTCAGACATACTTATATATTAGGTAATCAATTATTTGTGCACTCTCAAGTCAGACTATGCATTTCAACAAAATAGTTCTGTCCCGAAAGATGGTTGAACTAATGCACTTCATCACACTTGAGAGCTTTAGAATTACAAAAAAATTAATAAAGAAAATTAGAAAATAATGACTGCAGTCTATCACAAAGGACGCAGACAGTCCATGTGAACCAATCAAAACTTGAAGAAAATACATGTAGCTGGCATGAAGCACTGATAAATGTATGTGAGCAATTTCACAAGTGGTTTGTTGCAACTGATGATTGGTTGCGAAAAACGTCTGTTCATACTCAATCACTAAGCAAAGAAATGCCAAAACAAATGTGCTATCACACACTATCACATAGACTTATGGGGAATAACAATGAAATATCTATCTTACATGTACAATGTAACTTTAAATTTGGATTCTCTTTACTGATTGTGACTAATGAGATTTTAACAAAAAGAGCTTGCTGGCCAATCAAGACAATATTCCCTAGTTGATAAATCTCTAGATTCTCATAACATTTCTGCTTGAGAGTGTTGTTATCTTCAAAACAGGATTAAGATGTATTGTTGGGTATTTAAGGGTGAAGTAATCAAGCTACCGTATTTACCCGTGTATAAGTCGACCTTTTACAGCCTAAAAATTGGTCCAAAAAATTGCCCTCGACTTATACATGGGTCAAAAACTGAGATAAAAAGATGATCAGGACAAATTAGCATAACAATTGTCGCATATGTCAACTAACATCCACTTTTAAACGGTGCAAGTTACGATGTCTTTTCCCTGATCGACCTGAGCGGTTCAAGTTAAAATGCTTTAAGAATGATCTCCTAACGTAAAGCTGAATGTTGTAGATACTCACTGGCACATTTCTAGAATAAAGAACTAAATATTTGTTGCCAATACCGTGGCAAGTCCGCTCGACGAAAGCCACAGTTCTAGCTTCGAAAGTTTACTGCTTAGTAACCTGGCTTTGTAACCATGTGAGCATGTGTGGTCCTAGGAGCTAGCTCGGTTACCAAGTTCCAAGGCATCATGGCACTTTGTTTATTGAAGCATTTTCAAAGTTTCTTGAGCTTCCTTGGCATTTAGCCTGTCTTGTAAACCTGCTTCACAATGCTCCACAACGATAAAGGTTCATTAAAGATTAGTATGTGTGATTTTGTAAGCTTATTTCAAAAATTATGAACAAAATGCAGCTTATATTTGTCGCTAAAACATGCTTCAACACTGGCGTACATGCAATAATAAACTTTACGTCCAAACTTGCTGTGATTTTTTTTGTGTAACTATAACATACCTGAAAGAAAATTCTAAGATATGAGATTGGTTTTTCAAGAAAATTCTTACCCAGAAATGAGAAAAAACTTATTTTTTGGCTCCAAAATGGGGGGTCGACTTATACACGGGATCGACTTATACACGGGTAAATACGGTACATGTACACTGTTTAGTATCAGTTCACAAACTCCCACCAGCTAGAAAAGTCCATTCTCATCTCACTTCTTTTTAAAGGAATTTCTTCCTCCAAGAAAGAGAAGCCTCAAGTCTTAAGAAATAGAAAATACTATATAAAACAACATCAAGTTCACCTTCTGAATTTGCTGGGCGAGTTCACGTGTTGGAGATAGGATCAAGGCCTGTGTTTCTCTTGTCTGTTGGCAATGAGGAAAATAAAATTCTTTATGAGTATTCACCACGCAAGTAAATGAATGCTGAGTGTTCCGAGATGTAGTATTCCTTAACTAATAGCCCTTTTCATGGTTAACTTTTCTCATTTGCATCACAATATAATCTAGCACTTATGTGAGGCAATTTCGGGCTTTTTTGTAGTTTAAGCCTGAAATTGCCTTGCATTCATGTTGGATTACATTGTAATGCAAATGAGAAAAACTAACCGTGAAAAGGGCTATTGAATTAGCATATAGTTCCCAAATAAACTCAGGGCTCGACGCTAACACTTGCCCGCTTTCCACTGGAAAGTGAATTTACTTCTTGGAAAGTAAAAAAAAAAAAATAGAAAAAGAAAAAAAATACTTACCCAATCAAAGTAAATTTTTGGCTATGCTGGAAAGTAATGTTTACACTAAAAAGGTTTAAATGAAAAACATGTGTATAAAAACAATCTTGAAAATGATAAAAATAACCATTTGACAATGATTTTCCGTCTTCAAAAAGATGAGTTTACACCGTTCAAGTATTTATTGATCCACCATATTGGAGTATTGAGAGAGCTACCAAGTAGGTCTGGGTACCATCAATACACATGGTATGGTGCAATAAGTAAAATTGAAAGTAAAATTGGAAAGTGGTGTGAAAAGTCAATGTCAAGCCCTGCAATTGAGAGCTGCCTTAAGTTTGAACACAAAGCACCTGTATTGTTAAAAATAGATTGCTAATCATAATATAGACTTGCAAATGGAAGTTTTGCCATTTGTTAATACAAAGCTTCATCTGTTGCACACAATGTTGTGTGTAAATTGTCACCATAAATGTCCAGAATCATTGTTTTGTCAATAGTCTCTTCAAATCTGTTATAAATACCCACAGCGAGCCTCTCTTTGTACATTAAGGTCTTTACTTAAAGAATTTTAATAAGAGGAGAGTGGCCCTAAAATGGGAATTATGTTTCCCCTACTACTTTGTCTTGCCATCTTTTCCCTTTTTTTTCCTTAGTGTATGTGGCAAAGATCAAAGATCCTTAAATGTACACATTGTTCACAAGGGATTAACAAACCTGAATATCTATTGACTGAAGTACTGAGATGGAGAGAGTGGCAGTCTTTCCTGTTCCAGATTGAGCCCTAGAATGACATAAAATGGCTATGAGCAACCATATACAGTCAAACCCCAATTAAGCGACCCAGTCACCCTCTTTTAAGAGGTCACTTTCTAAATTGCTGAATTTCGCTTCATATACATACACAGCTCTTGTTAAGTGAATGCGGTCACCATTTGGACTTCTCAGTTGGCTAATTTTGTTATTGACCTCTGTTAAACAGTCACTTTGTTACATTACGGGGTCAACTAGAGCACACATCAAATAATTTCATAGATGACCAAAACTGATCCATGTTAAAATGAGATGACAAAATTGTCCATGATCCACTTAAGAGTAAAGAATGTAACTACAAAATCGGTTGGCTAGTGTGAACATGGTTGACCACATAAAATATTTTGTGTTACCGTTGCTACGAAGAATAAATGTAGCTTGCATGCTTTCTTTCTACTCCCCCCTGGATGGAATGCTAGTCCACCGCACGGTTACCCCCAGTATTAAGTTTGCTGGTACCCATTTATACACTTGGATGAAGAGAGGCACTGTGAGAGTTAAGTGTCTTGCCCAAGAACACAACACAATGTCTCCGTTACGGCTTGAGCCTGGCCCACTCAATCAGGAGATGAGCGCACTAACCATGGGGCCACTGCGCCTCCGCTTACTACATCTAGACTTGTGGCAAAACAATATCAGGTTGGCAGCAAAATGATCTCGGGCCTTAGTAAATCAACTTTGTACCAAATTAACGACCGAGTTATCAGAAACAAACTATTTTGTCCTCTACTTTTAAATCAAAAGAATACTGTTTATATCTAAAGTTGTTGACACAACTGTGCTGTGAAATAAGGGAACAAACTAACATGGAAACATGAAATCACGTTTCTGCAGTTGAAAAACTACAACTATCACTCAGTTTAAGGTTAACGTACAGTAAAAACCTAATGAGTAATGTCTAAATGTATTCAAAATAAACATGTATAAACTTCGTCAAGTGAAATGAATAAACTCACTGTGCAATCACATCTCTCCCTTTCACAATCGGTTTAATAGCACGCTGTTGAATTGCCGATGGTTTTTCGAAACCTAGAATAAAATAAAATCACTCCTAAACGACTGCACAATCGCGAAACACATGCCCAGTTTCATGGCGTCATTAGCCAGATACACACTTACCATAAGCGTAAACTCCTCGAAGCAAATCTTCCCGAAGCTTTAGCTGGTCGAACGTTGGTACAACATCAACTTCTTCTGATGTTTCGAATTCGATCTTGGCTGGATCTTCATCCTCATCTGCAACAACCTTTCTTTTGCGAGACATGGTTAAGTTTTTTCAAACTCTCACGTTTTCTTCTTCGAGCGTGCAAAAAAGTGAAGGGTGCTAAGTAGCCGCGCCTGCTTATAACTGCTAGAAGCATCATGGGATGGCCGTTGCCTGTACAAGGTTTGTAGTCTCAAACAGCACAGTAGTGCAACCCCCCCCCCCCCCCCCCTTGAGTTATAGCTACAATTGTAGTCTCCCTTTAATAGGCCTTGACTTTTGCTTATTCAGTGCGAAGTTTTATAATTATCTCCAAGAGCTGACTTCAGCAAAACTCAAGATAGACTCTTTATTTCACGGTATCCCACATCCCAGAACACTTTCAGGACATTGTTTATCTTTCCTTTTTTCTATCTAGTCTATTCATCCCAGAAAAATTCGTGCTCTTACTGTTATCGGAGCAAACTGCTACTATTTTCTGTCTAAATAGCATGTATATAATTTTAGCCTTACATAATGTGTTGTAATTTTCTCGCATTTTGATTGGTTCTCACTTACTTATGATCTATTGGAGATCAGACAAATAGATGTCATGTCTTTTTTGTTAATCTCTTATTGGTTATTATACCTTATCATATGCTTTGAAGAGCAGCATACCATGTAGTATTGTCAGGCAGGGCCAGGTTGTTCAAAGTCCGATTTAGCCAACCCAGGATTGGCGAGAGTTTTGTTTCAGTTTTGTAACTTTTGGATGAGGTTTTCTATTTATATTGTTTGACCTTCTGTTTTGAGTTTGAAAAACCTCAAACTACACAAAACATAACTAATGAAAACATTTTTATACAAGCAAAATGGATACTTTGGTTAACTTTTAATCCTGGGTTAACGTTAACCAGCTTTTGAACAACCCAGCCCAGTACACCTATTTGTCCAAGACACCCATAGCAAGAGCCAACAGGTCTTTGTCAAGAATATGATTACGTAATAAGTGATATGAGGACTGTCCGAAATTATGACAGCAAAGGTGTAAAATTCAGACAGAGGATTTGTAAAACTTCCGAAGCAGGGTCGGCTTTAGGCTCGATTACCAGATGCTGTTCGGGAAATGAGCCTGTGCTCCTCCCTGAAGCCACTACTGGATGCGTGAGGATTCTTTTGTTAGTCTTAACCCATTGACTCCCAGAGCTTTCTGCCAAAAATGCATTTTTCTGACATTTTGGAGATTTTCAGCCTGGATATGGGCCATTAAATTAGCTCCAATGGTCTCAAAAAGGCATTTGCAACAGGGCAGCAAGCCGTTCTTTCCCAAAGCATATCACAAGAAAGAAAGTGACTTACATCTTTAGGCTTTTCGGTTTGTTTAATTTTTTTTTCACCTTTTTTTCTCCTTTTCTTATCTTTTTGCTGCAGTGATTGACCTTCTACTGGACTTGCTTCCAGTTGAAATTCTGAGAAAGCATCATTGAGACAGGCAATTTTTACCATGAAGTAGCTAAGTGTAGTCGCAGGACTTTTTGGTACAAGTTTTTCACTCAAATTTCAGAGCATTTTCGTGCATATTCCAGGCTCCACTGAGCCGATCACTCTGATCTGGGTATCATTGGAAAGATATTTTCCTCTTGCAGAACTTGAGTATAGATCAGATGCTAATTTTGGTCAAAGGTGACGTCAAAAGTGGAACAAAGGCCAATGCTTGGCACGGCCGGTTATGGGCGGCTCAGGAGTCAATGGGTTAAGCAATCAGATAATCCCCCATGAGGCATAAAATAATTATCTTGTTAGATCGATGACAGAGGATATGGAATTGATGAATGTGGCATACAAGAGAGCTTTAGAGTTGTTTAAGATCGAAAGATGTGTTCCTTATTCAGCCAACAGGGTTGGGAAAATTTGAATCATGTGGAAAATGTTTCAAGCTATAGGTGTCATGTGGGCCTGTCCAGGTTCTAATCAGATGACATTTCCGGCGAGCAGGAGCGCAACATGAATTAAATTATGAATTAACGTCATTTGCTCGTATGGGAAATTTCACCCTGGTCCAATGCCATGAAATTCAAAAAACAAAACTTTAATGGCGCCACATTTACGACTATCATGCTCTTGTTGACTCTTATGACTTCTGAAGTGGAAATACAAGGCAAAAATTCTGCCACTTTGGCCAGTGCAAAAGCAAGGCTATTTTGTCAAAAAGAGCAGGCTTGAGTGTTTATATGGGAAAATTTTCATCCCATCCTGGGTAACTGGCCAGGCCCACCTTCACATCAAAATTTTAACAAACAAAATTGAAGCGAGGTGAGATCGCAGTCAAGCAGGCTCATATGAAGAGGCCCTCAGACTATTTTCTATTGGTGTGAATAGTACTGTTGAACTTCACTATCTCACACTCAGCTATCTTGAGCTTCCTGCTAAATGACACTCAAATCAGCATCCTTAGGATATGCTTTATCAATCATTTGCTATCGGCTGTTTAAAACCTTGGCTATCTTGAACTCCCTTTATTTCCCACTGTTTTTCATTTCCCATGAGAGTTTGAGATTCCAGATTACATTGTACAATCAAACTTCTCCTAGTATCTCCCCAAGAAATTGTGGGTCATGTAATCTTTCAATATCCGGTCACTTCACTCCATGGTTAGATCACTCCAAGCTGCTACAAGTCAGTTTGCTCCAATGCACATATTCCTCATTCTTTCATCCCCTGCCAAACCAAACTTGGTTACCTGTGTGGAGCAATCTAAGTTTTTTTGGAGCGATCTAACCATGGAGCGAAATTACCGCAATTCAATTGTTACCTTTATAATACAGACAACATAATTTGGAAACTCAACTCTGCCCTTTGGTCTAGAATAATATTATACTATGGAACCCAGTTATTCTGCCCCGTGTTTATACATGTATTACTGAAGGATTTGTTTTGGAAATATATGAGTTAATGGCTTAGCTTTTCTTCAGGCCATGGGAAGGTGGCTGCGCTTTTATTCTACTTTATCCCACTGTCTTGAAATTGTGAACTAGGAAAAAGAAATCGTTTAGCAATCAAAAACTGTTGTACATAAGAAAGAGTGGCAATTACAATAATTTTCAGTTCTTTACTATAAACTATAAACATTCAGTTGAATCCCTATTTTTCAAACGTCCAGGAGAAATGAAAATTGATGTGAGAAATCGGGTAGTTTGAGAAATCAGGGGTAAGATTACAGTGTTCAACTTAGAGCAGGGAAGCATCTTTTGGGTTTCAGCTATCAGAGGTTCAAAAAATTAAGGGTTCAAGAAATGGGATTCCACTTTAAGTGATAAATGACCTCAATAACTCAAATCATTAAGCATTAATAATTATTTCTTCAGTTTAATTCTGGTGGTTGATCTGTTATAATATAGGTTTTTCTTTTATTGCTATTAATATTTTAAGAGCTTTTTCTTTCTCCCCAGCTGCTTTCAGGTATATTTTAACTGAATGTAGCCACCTGTCGTCCTCACTTGAAAATGCAAAATGCTCGGAAACAGAAGTTGCTTTTAAAGCTTGTCAAGAGGAAGTTAACTGGTGGCGAGATGACAAGAAGGTCTGCGGGTGGAAATGCTATCAAAGCAAACATTAGTTTTCATCTATTCATCTTTTCAATTCCTTATGAAAGGTCTCACTTCCTATCTCTAAACAAGGATATACTACCACTGGTTTATAAATTCTTCCCATAAGAAAGTGACGTCCTTTTTTGATCAGAGTAGTATTGAAACTGAGACTTGTTTCAAATCATAGCAAGGTGTTTTGTATACCACCTGATCTGCATAGTGTAATTTGCAGTGTGAAAAGACAAGATCATGGAACAGGGAAAAGAAGTTGAATATTGTGTACGCTACCAGATGCGTGTTCTAGCCACTACGTCTCTCACAGGCAGCTGTAACTGAAAAATGTCCACACAGTCTATTAGCTAGTAAGAAAACTTGATAGAGAAATCTGTTATAATTGTAAATCTTTTACTAAGCCCAATCATTAAATACATTAATCAAAAAATTCCCACGACAATGCCATAACATCAATCAAGACTAAGGGGTAAAATATTTGGGCCTTGGGAAGAAAGATGCAATAGTTTCAAACAGACCAAAACAAATATAAAAACCGCATTACATATGAACTAATGATACAAACTGTGACACAAACAAAGTTTCAACATTAAACCCATTTCTTTGTGTCATAAAGGTCTTGCATTTCATGTAATCCTAAGCTCTTCAAACAGTTTGCCTTTAGGTTAAGAAAACAAGAGTTTTTGTTTGATTTCTCTGTTGAACCTCACCCCATTTCATAAGAGCACCCCTTGCATACAACAGGTTCTGTTTGCTTATAAAATGTCCATTATTAACAACACAAAAAATACTGCCTTGATGCATGCCTATAACAGCAGCAGCTGACCAAACATACATCAAAGTTTACCTGTTGTGAACAAAAAGTCATTATCTACCTGCAAAATATCTGCATAACACAGATATTTACATATCAGAGAGTAGTTTTTTTGAAAGGCAAGCGGGTAACATATAATAACATGGCCAAGGTGAAAGCAGATGAAAGATATCACAATTTTATTTCTTTATTAGCCCTGAACTTCTACAGCAAAAATTGTGGTTTACATATGATCTTTCTACATCTAAATGTATTTTCAAATTCTTTTGTAACAATAAGTTAACCTTGACAGCATGTTAAGTATAAATAAATTCCTTATTAGGAAATGTGTTTCGCTTCAAAAGCATGGAAGCAAAGCATTTTCCTGTTAATAAATATTGAAGATATATTCTTTTTCATTAGTTTCAGAAAAGCACTCTTAATTTGTACTGTTAATTGCCTTCTGCCTTTTCATAAATAAAATATTGCAGTCATTTTTGGGCATTGTGTTTTTGATTTTTATTCATGCATGAAACAGCCAAGCTATCAGCTAACAAAGGAAACGTTTTATAAATTTTGCTCTTACAAATAAGAGTCACAACTTTAATTTATTCTGGAATTGAGACTTTCGAACTTATGTAGCGAATTCAGACTTTTAGAACACTTCTACTACACCGAGACAAAGAAGCTTATTTCTTCCGCAATGAAAGTTGAAAGAGCTTGTTCGACTTTTTCTCCGGGTTTACTTTCTACATGTTAACTTTACAAAGAGGAAATTTTTCTTTGAAAAGCTTGACGCTTTCTTGTGAAACACTGAAACAATCAGTGATGTCGAGTGTTTCTAAACATGGAAGCGAGCGACCCAGTTCCAACAGCTGTTCATCTCCATTAACAATGTCCGTGAAAGATATATCCAAATTCCACAAGCAGTCCAAATAACAAAAGCACGATTTCAGGCCTTCATACGTGAGCTTGCTACATCCGTTAATAGACAAAAACGAAAGTTCTACGTTAAAACAGATCGTCTTTAGTCCTTCGTCTGTGATGTCGGCAAATCCAAGGCCCAAAGATCGAAAATCATCGCTAGCATAATTTGCGATCACGCAAGCAGTGTTGTCCGTGATACCTGTTTCCATACTGTCCGAATTATGGACAATGAGCCTTGCCAGTTTTTCGCATCTATTCATGAGAGCATAAACGCCAACATCGGTAATTTCGCTAAATTCCAGAGACAAATCCTCAAGACAGGGCAGATGATCAGCGATCACGATCAACGACACGTCTGTTATTACACCGTTCGAAATGTTCAGGCATTTTAAATTTCGGCATAATTGAGCGATTGTACAAACTCCAAAATCCGTAATGCCGCCGTCTTTGTCGCAATAATCGATCACGAAAGATTCAAGTTTTCGGCATCTTTTTGCTAACGATGCCAAACTTTTGTCCGTCACCAGAACTTGGTTGTACCTAAGGGTAAGCTTTTTTAGTTTTCGGCATCCACTTGCCAAATATCGAACCATTCGATCGGTCAAGACATCGGTATAACTGCGTTGTTCGTCTTCTAACGAAGCTTCGTAGACAATCAGTTTTTCAAGCTCAGGACATCCCGTCGAAATAGCCTTGATGGTATTTTCTGTGACTGCAATAGAGTAAGCGTACAGTTTTCGCACTCCAGGGTTATTTTTCACCAAACTTGAAAGCGCTCTTTCGGAAATGTTCCTCAAAGGAATCGAAACCGTTTCGAGAACACTACAATTACGCGCCAAAGCGAAAATGCCATGATCCGTGATAAAGTTACATCCATTTAGGTAAAGATTTCTCAAGTTTGGACAGTGCACAGAGATATACTGTAAAGACTCGTCTTTAACACCAATACAGTTCGTCAAATTAACGCTTGAAATAAAATTTGTCTTACGAGGTACGATCCTCCAGATGGTGTCAGTTGCTACTTTCGAAGCGTGTTTCTGCCAAATATCCACCGTTTTCCACAAGCTGGGATCGTAGCAGAGCCTGTGCCATCTCGTACATACTCTTGTACATCGGATAAGGCGAGGATAATCGAGATGAGATAGAATTTGAATTATAACGGAGTCTGGTAGAGATGTGATCGTAGCCATTGCTTGACCGTTCTTTGTTTTAGTTCCTCTTTTCAGTTATTTCATTGATTTTCCCGCGCATTGTTCTCAGCCTCTTTTGCATGTGGCCTCGATATCGTTTCTCAACCCCAGGCCTCATCTTTACCTCCACATGCAAGTGCGGGTGATGAGTCGTCGCAGGAGAATCGCGAGGGGACATTTTTATTCGAGTTTTCTTCTGGTAGAGTGCGAGAGTTTTTGAATGTGAGTAATTTGCCTGCTTTGTAGCCATTATCTTATTTGTAGTTTATTTGAAGGTGATGAAATGCATCTATCGATACCATCTTTCGGGACAGAATTTTGATGTTGAGATGCCGTGGATCTGACTGTTAAATTTGAAACTTTCAGTCTCACTAATTTTAATATAACACATGAAGCTCAAGGAAACTTTTGCCTTATTTCATAGGTTTTATGGCTTTTTCTTCATGCTGAATGAATTTGGGTAAGTGCAGTGCAGTTAAAACTACCAAAAAAAGTTACTTTTTCCGGTTAAAAATGGCGAACAATCCAGGTTGGCCTCCTCTCTTCCCACAGTCCTCTGCGGGCGTATAACAAAACGTTCTGTTGAAGAAGAAATTGTCTGACCGTTTGTAACTTCAGTTTTTATGGCTAATTTGAAATGTAAATATCTCTTAGTTCTCTAGAAGATTTCATTCAAAGATGATGTTGATAAATAGTCTTGCATCTCCTGTTTTCAGTCAGTATTATATACCATAAACTTAGGGAAACATTCAAAGAAAGACCTGTTCAATAGTCTGGTGCTTTGCATTTTATCTTCAGGCTAATAGATTCTATCCTTCACTTTGCCATAAGGAAAGAGAAGTTTTTTGTTGTGTAAAATTTGAGAAAAGTGCAGTAAGATATCAAAGTATTTGTTTAATGTTCTAATCAATAAGAATAATTGTGCTAAAATTTTGAGGGGGAATAGTGAAAATGATTATCAGAAGACTGATTTTCTTTGCATGCTGAATGACAGGGCAGGAAAAAAACCCACAACCGATTGTCCTGGTGAAGTAATATTTTTCTCTTTTTAAGGTGGCTTACTACAGTGTTGATGGATTATAACACTAAACCGTGCAACTTCTAAATCTTTTGCTTAAGTGTTTTTGTTTGCTCAAGTCTTTTTACCATTCTATGTGAAACTTGAACTATCTAAATGTCGACGAATGGTCAAAATGAATGACTGAGTACCTAAGGATAGACTGGGCACCAGTAGGTTAAATGATGTTTCTCT
>OZ026600.1:3940660-3963160 GCA_964020085.1 Micromussa lordhowensis | reverse complement strand
TTTGCTATGATGCTTTCGATTTCTAATCATTGTAAATTAAATCGGAAGAGCCACTGGCTGGAGATTTAATAAACTTACTTACTTATTTACTAACTAGCAAGAACATATCAGCTGTCAGTAAGGTTCCCTTGAAAAATTGGTTTACGGCTGCAGGTCAGCTGAAAGAAACTTGAATTTTTGGGGAAATAAAGGGAACAAACCCTACAGCTAAAATGAATTTTGAGTTGAATGTTGCTGATTGACTTTGGTTTTACCGCAGTGTCATTTCAAGATGTCGGACATGGATGATGATTTCATGTGTGATGATGAAGAGGATTATGACCTGGAGTACTCGGAGGACAGTGCATCAGAGCCAGACGTGGATTTGGAAAACCAGTACTACAACTCCAAAGCTCTGAAGGAAGATGATCCTAATTCCTCATTACAGAGCTTCCAGAAGGTGTTGGACCTGGAAACAGAAAAGGGGGAATGGGGTTTTAAGGCTCTGAAACAAATGATCAAAATCAACTTCAAACTGGGTCATTACGAGGAGATGATGACCAGATATCAACAGCTACTCACGTACATAAAGAGTGCCGTCACACGAAACCACTCTGAAAAGTCCATTAATTCCATCTTGGATTACATCTCAACTTCAAAGCAAATGGAGCTGCTACAGAATTTTTACGAGACAACACTGGAAGCTTTGAAGGATGCCAAGAATGACAGACTGTGGTTTAAGACTAACACAAAGCTGGGAAAGTTGTACTTTGATCGAGGAGAGTTTACCAAACTAGCAAAGATCCTAAAACAACTGCATCAGTCTTGTCAGACAGATGATGGTGAGGATGATCTCAAGAAGGGTACGCAGCTGCTGGAAATTTATGCTCTCGAGATTCAGATGTACACTGCACAGAAAAATAACAAGAAGCTCAAAGCTTTGTATGAGCAGTCACTTCACATCAAATCTGCCATTCCCCATCCTCTCATAATGGGGGTCATCAGAGAATGTGGTGGGAAGATGCACTTGCGCGAAGGCGATTATGACCTTGCTCACACAGATTTCTTTGAAGCTTTCAAGAACTATGACGAATCTGGAAGTGGCAGACGCACAACATGCCTGAAGTATTTGGTATTGGCCAACATGCTCATGAAGTCTGGGATTAATCCATTTGATTCACAAGAGGCAAAACCCTACAAAAACGACCCCGAGATTCTAGCCATGACAAATCTTGTTAGTGCATATCAGAATGATGACATTAATGAATTTGAAAAAATTCTCAAAACCAACCGCAAGAACATTATGGATGATCCATTCATAAGGGAACACATTGAAGATCTCTTGAGGAACATCCGGACGCAAGTACTTATCAAACTGATCAAGCCGTACACCCGCATTCATATTCCATTTATCTCCAAAGAGTTGAATATTGATACAGAAGAGGTGGAAAGCCTTCTTGTGTCATGCATTCTTGACAATACTATTCATGGCCGCATTGACCAAGTCAATCAACTTTTGGAGCTGGACAGAACAGGACAAAGTGTTGAAAGATTCCACGGTCTGGACAGGTGGACCACACAGTTGAATTCTCTCCACACTACAGTTGTAAACAAAATTGCTTAAGCTATGTGTAGAAAGCACATGGATTAAGAGATGTGAGTAATTGTGTGGATGTCTTTTTTAACTTAAACCAGGCTACTTGCTGTAATTGTAGCTAAGAAAGCTATACACAGTTAGATCATGTCTATTATACAGTATCATAGTAGGTTTTTTTGCTCCTGAAGATATTTACCGTGATGATAGTGGGCTAATTCATGCAGTGTTTGGTAATTTTTGTGCCTGATTTCTGTGATATTTTCCTTAAATTAAAGAGAATATCAAGATAATAGTAGACTAGTGCATCTACAGTAGGAAAAACTAACAAGCTGGTAATAAACCGAAAAATACATCTAATAAGGATAGCCAAGATTAAAACGAGAGAAATGGTGAACTTAAAAAATCTTGGCTAATTATTATTAAGATCTTAAGACTGTGTGCAGAGTTTGGCTTTGCATAGGCAATAAGGTTCTACTCTGGGTCTAGCAGAAGAATTTGTGAACTGTTTTATGAAAAGTGAAGAAAAATAATTCCATCATTCAGTTTGTAGATCAATGCATCATAACCAATACAAACATCTGCTGTAGAGCTTGTTGAGTACATTATGTGTAGTGTTGATTATTTTATGTGGTGCAGTGCACTGATTTTATCACTGAGGAAACTATACCTGAGATGACAGCTGTCTCATCCTCCTAGAGTTTGTCTTATTTCCTGCTATAGAAACTGCTCTGATACTCCTGTGTGATCGTCATGAGAGTACACCGTTAATTTTGCATAGTTTACCATCAATATAATTTCATCTTTAAGTTTTCAAAGTTAATCACTTTGGAAAATAGAAAAGTTCAAACCAGTCTTTTTGGCACAGTCAGACCTGATAATGTATACAGTCATTGTATAAGGGTAATGTTCAGAAATATGTGTATGTAAAGAGCGCTTTTGTAGGATTTAAAGTCACATTGTAAGATATGAGGCACCACATACAAAGGACAAAACCTTTAATTGTGTTATTTAGAAACCCATATTGGGTGAGATACATAGATCATCTTCGCAGCTTCTGAGTAGTTCCTGGCTGTTACTTCCTGTCTGGCTTTCTATTTTCATTCTGCTGTAACCTGTGTGGTCTTGTTGAATCCTCAGTTAAAATTAACTTTTCAATAAAAATACAGTTGTTGGCTTCAAAGTTTTGATGCTAGTGTTTTAATAGGCCATTTCCAAGTACCTTTTGCCTCAATTTCGAAACGAGTCTGTACAAGACCTCTCATATGGAAAAGAGATAAGTTTACATGAAAATGAACCAGTAGGCAGAACACATTTTCATTTAAATGGTTTTGCACTAAGACTTACTATGACACAGAGGCAAAAGGCAAGTCAGAAATGGCCTATCAGCTTTGTTTGTTTGTTTTGTTTGTGCAACAGCATCAGCAACAAGAGTGGACTCTTTAGGACTGCTGGGAAGTTAACAAAATGTGCTCACCCTCACTAGGGATATTAAAATTAGTTCAATCCCCTCCCCTCCTCCCCCTTATCTGACACGTGTATTCATTTACAACCAAAGCCCTCTGCACCGAATGTTCAGCCCTTCTGGATCCCTTAAGCTCCCCTCCAGCCCCCAACTCAAGGAGCTTGTCACAAATGAGGGAATGAAAACTTTAGGCTGTATATAATATCTTTTGATCCCCTCCTTAGTGTCAGTTTTGCGGCCTTTTTCAAGCCAAAAAAATAAAGTTTTGTGTTTGATTATTGCTCTGACCAAACCTCAAACTGTCACTTTCCAGTTTTACACGAATCTATTCGTTCCCCCATAATAATAGAAAAGAAGGTAGCTTGTGTAAATAGGAGAGCTGGACTGTGAGTACGCAATGATCACCTCGACGATTAAACAAGGAAAAATAATTACGAGCAATTAAACTTAAAGGACTGATAACATATCTCATTGGTTGCGATTTTTCCCTCGAATTTAGACCACGGGTGTAGTTTTCTTTCACCAACTCGGTTTTCCGTCACACTCACCCTGTCACTTAGCGTTAAGTTTTTGGCAGCTAGAGCCAGGAACTCCGCCATGCGAGAGTAGTGCCTCATTCTCAAGGTAGAAAGAGGACCCTGGGAACGAGGTTGCTTGTACAATACCCGAATGAGTCAATTTTTTTCTTCCCTAAACAAAACTGAACACATAACTAACGGTTCATTTAGCCTGCAGTCTCATTCAAACAAGATTATAACCGTTACCTTTCGATATACCCCATCCCCCTGCCTCTGATAACTCCGTTCACGGGCTCTCGAAAAAATAAGTAAAAGGCCTCATTTCTTAAAAAGACCAACTAGGCAGATTACCGATGTCGCCTGACTTGGTTTCAACTAAATGTTGTCAAGTTTTCAAGATTGGTAAAGGACATAATTACCTAGGTCGCAAACCAACATAAATTTCAATTTATGAAACGTTTTTTGCACTTATCAAGAGATAATCTTTTGTATTTGTAGTGATTCGCATAGTTCATACTGGCGGGAAAGGTAAGGCTGGTTGGAGCATGGTTCACGTGGAGTTACAGGATTGGTGTACTGTGCATTTTGCCGCCTAACCATGAAACTCCACGACTTGAAATTTCGGGGGAGGGAAGTCTCGTTACATCTAAACGCAACTGCGGACTCAACCACGCAACCAGTTAGGGCCCAGTTATATGGTCTCGGGTACCCGAGACAACCCTTCCCCTGAGGTAACTTTATCGAGCGTTTATTTGTGAAAACATAGTTCCAGTAGGCCGAGTCAAAGTTAACCCAGCATGATTATTCATAAACGTTACTGAATAATCAAATGTGCAAATATCCCTCTTTCTTTGGGTTTTTCTCGGTCATTCGATCACAGTGGGTTTTGCCGAGTTAATTTTTACTTCTTTAATACGAATTTCTGCTATAAATCCTAAATCTAAGCATTACGTGACATTCGCCACGCCGAGAGATGTCCCGGTCAGGCGAGCCAAAGCGTTTATTGCCAACGAGCCAGCCGAGCGAAGACGCTCGGCTGGCGAGGCGGCAGAGAATAGTGCCGCGCGAAGAATGGCGTATGCGAAATTCTCGATCGAGCTCTGAAAGTGTAACTGTAAGGTGTAAGATGTAACAATGGCCCAGTTTGAGCCAATTGCAAGGACGGAACTATTCGAGCTATTGTAGTTTTTAGCCTATCAGGAGGCGCGTTACATCTAGACTTGTCTCGTGGAATATCATTGTTTTCTTTGCTGTTGTGTTTATCCAATTGTGAACAATTTCATAGTCTCAGAACATATTACCCTGCGAGCAGAGTCTCCTTCGATCTTCCTAGACAATCGGGAAGAGGAAGGAGACTCTGCGAGCGGCCTGCACAATTCCTATTGAGCATGCTCCAATGCAAACAATCAACAATCACACGCGACCTTCAGCGCCAAAGCGTCTAGACAAAATTTCAGTTTTGGTGCCGGGTCAATCATCTCCGCCTCCTTACCGACTGTTTGCAAAATTTCCAAAACAAGGCTTAAATCTTGCAGCGGTCCACTCGTGAAAATTATCATTTTACTTTCAGTATGCACTAACTCGCTAAATACACTGTCACAACATGTAATTAAATATTCTTGAGATTTATAACTGTTGGCGGGCGGGTCGGGTTTCTCAACGGCCATTCGCATGCATGAATGACCCCGACATCAAGCAAATCTACATGCGAACAAATTATTCCTGCACGTATTTGTCTTGGTGCTACGGACTGAACAAGACTTAAACTTCTTATAAACCTTATAATTTTGTGAACTAATAAGTTAGAAGTTTTATAGGTTAAGTATTGTTCTGTCCGTAGCCCTAAGAAAAATACGTGCAGAAATAATTTATTCGGTCGCGTGCAAATCTCTTGGGGTCATTCATGCATGCGAATGGCTGTTGAAAAACCCGACAAACGTCTTCAGTTATAGATTTCAAGGAATATTTAATGAAAATGTATATAGTGAGCTAGCCGTACAAACCGAAAGTAAAATGATAATTTTTTCGAGTGGACCGCTGCAAGGTTTCAGACTTTTTTCTTTCGGGTAAATTTTCCATACAGTCGGCAAGGAGGCGGAGATGATTGACGTTTACCACGTAACGTGGGCGCGCAAATAGTCAGCAATTCCGGGGAATGATCATGCGCGTCAATGAAAAACCGGTACGACTGGTTCGAAACTGGACTGACTCATCCATGTTTTTGGATGATCGGCGGATCAAAGAATCTTGAAGCCGCTCGCAGAGTCTCCTTCCTCTTCCCGATTGTCTAGGAAGATCGAAGGAGACTCTGCTCGCAGGGTAAGAACATATCGAACCAGCGTGTTTCCTCTCTCGCTTTATCGAAATGAAAGTTCAATTGGGGAGCGTACCCTTTACAAAACTCTTCTTCTAATTCGAATATTCAGGAAAACTGTTAGACAAGAGCAAATCCAAGACACAAAATCGACATGAAAACGAACCAGCGTGTTCACCACGCAAATTGAACGAGCGTGTTCATGAATCGAAACAGTGTATTCCTTCTCTGTTTACCTATATCGAACTGAAAGTTCCATGGGGCAGCTTTTTTGGAAAGATTGTGTTCACCAGTCGAACCACTAGAGCAAATCCAGTGTTGAAATCTAGCATATCGAACTGAAGGTTGAGTCGGCAGTGTTTCCGAACAGAACTGAACGAGCGTGTTTATCATACAGTCGAATCCAGTGTTCAAAACACAAATCGGATCTGTTTTCCGACAGAATTAAACGAGTCGTGTTCATCAATCAAACTAGCGTGTTCACTTTCAGTTTGACTTTGCCCATCATGTTAGGGTTAATTAAAAGGATCTGTAGAGGTCTGGATGATGTTACGACTCTGAGAACCCTTTACTGCGCATTAGTTCGATCGAATGTTGAATACTGCTCTGTTGTATGGTGCGTGTACGGTGCGTGTACCTTTCGTCCATTTCATTTTCATAAAGAATCAAAAATCAAAAATCAAAAATGTAAACCATGATTTTCAATTATTGAATTAAATAAAAATCAAAATCAAAAATAGCTGTTCATTTTTCGTGTCTTTTGTGCAAAACGAAAATTAAAAAAACCTATCCATTTCGTTGATTTTAATTTTCCAACTAATGATTCTAAAGCAAAATAAGAAATCGACACGCTTTTCCCAACAGCTTTGAATTCCAAAAAAGAGAATCTTCTTCTTATATCATTAGTTCTAACTAAATAAATCTACAGAACACAGTACCGTGACCGAAATCTCAAAAATCGAAATCGTATGTTTGATTTGCATTTACGATGAAAATCAAAAATCGAAAATCTTACAAAAACACCAAGCAGGGGAGGGGAGTGTAGATTTGCGCGCGGGAGGCGCGGTTACCACGAACCAAGATGTCGGCCACAGGAAGTTGGTTAAGGGGGTGTCTTTGGGCGAGTTTATGCTTAACCTAACCCAGCTTTGCTACTCAGTAGATATCACCTAAGCCTGGCCAACTATGTGGCCCCAACGTCTATGTCGTTTATGACGATCGGTGAAGTAAATGTACTGCACTGGATAAAACGGTTCGTATGCTTAATTGTTGTTCTACACTTCCGCTTGGATTCCGTGGAATGTTTATAGAAATGACTTTATCGTTAATGCCTTGGAGATTTAAATGATATGTGCCTGCCAAAATCCGTGAAGTATTCTCTCAACGTTAATTTATCCATTGGGAAATCTTTAAGTGTAACAAAATCCTGTAATTTTGACTGATAACTGGCTGGATAACTATGAATAATTCCTGCATGTACTTCCTTCTAATTCTGAAAAAATATATATGGGAACCAGGAGAGGTTAGTAAGGGTATATTGAATTCTAACAGTACTAGTTCTTAAGTACCTTTTGGCGTTTGAGTTATATTTGACAAAATTGAAACAGCAGATGCATCTTAGTGTGTCCATCCCACTTAAATAACATAAATTTACACAAAAAAGTCTAGCAAAAGGTGTATTTTATTCAAAACAGTAACGACTTCTGTGCACTACAGTCAAAGACGATGGAGTCCAGACACTGTTATAAAACACGCTATGGATGAAGTTAATGCAGACAATGCACATCTATTAATATCAACATTCATTGTAACAAGACATACAGTCAAGAGGATTGGTAATCTCTGTGAAGAAAACCTGACCTTACAGTTGTGCAATTTTTATGGAGACTTAAAACATGCCATATGTCTTGTTTTGGCAAGAAGATGCACCAAATACTTGCAGGATGCCTGAGTGGATGATGAAAACAGAAACTCAGACTGACACAACATGTGAAAACCAGAAAAGAAATGTATCTTAATAGCAGATTTGCACGTTGTCGTCATTTGACTACAACTACCAGAATTCCTTTCGTTTTTTCTTTGTTATTTAGATTTTGAATTCCTGGTGGGATTTAAATAACAATTGCATTAATTTACATAAGAAAGAGTAAAAGTAAAGGATTCTGGTAGTTGTAGTCAATTGACGTCATCGTGCAAATCGCCTATTATATATCAATGTGAATACATTTTAACAATACTGATATTTAATATGCCTGCAAAAGCAAATAGCATTTCTGAGTTACCATATGGGATGCCCTGTATCTATCATTTTTCGTAATTTTCCTCCTCATCCTCTCCAGATGGGTCTGCCATGAGCTTTTTAAACCCGTTCAAAAAGTCATTGATTCCTTTAAACTGAAAAGTTTGAGCATAACCCCTTGGCTCTCTACAATTTGGGCACCTCTTATCCAGTCCCCCTTCCCCACTGTACCACTCATTGATACATGTACTGCAGCCAAGTCACCCTGCGAGCAGAGCCTCTTTTCTCTTTTTTGTGAGCGGACAGGAGAAAAGGCTCTGCTTGCAGGATGCAGCCAAGTAGGACATTACAACACCTTGTTGCAATGACAGGTGGATTCATAGGAGCTTTAAGGCATATTTTACATTTAAATGCATCAGAAACCAACTTAATTACACTGGGAGGTAGAGACAAAAACTTGTTAACTACAATCAGTTCCTGTAGCATAGTTTTACATTCTCCTAAAGTGGAACTGTTATTTTGTACTTCTTCCTTTATCCCTTGTAACTCTTCTCTAACAAATTTCTCAGATTTTTTCTTTTTGGGGGCCCACTTCTCTTCTTCAGAATCTTCTCCAATAGAGTTTTGTTCACTTTCATGACTTCTTTTTGATGATGAGGCTTTTCTTGACTTGGGTATGGTCTCTGATTCTTTTATGGCATAAATTCGCCTACTGGCGAAAAATTTCACAGGATTTTGTTACACTAAAAGATTTCCCAGTGGGTAAATTAATGTTGAGAGAATACTTCACGGATTTTGGCAGGCACATATCATTTAAATCTCCAAGGCAATAACGATAAAGTCATTTCTATAAACATTCCACGGAATCCAAGCGGAAGTGTAGAACAACAATTAAGCATACGAACCGTTTTATCCAGTGCAGTACATTTACTTCACCGATCGTCATAAACGACATAGACGTTGGGGCCACATAGTTGGCCAGACTTAGGTGATATCTACTGAGTAGCAAAGCTGGGTTAAGTTAAGCATAAACTCGCCCAAAGACCCCCTTAACCAACTTCCTGTGGCCGACATCTTGGTTCGTGGTAACCGCGCCTCCCGCGCGCGAATCTACACTCCCCTCCCCTGCTTGGTGTTTTTGTAAGATTTTCGATTTTTGATTTTCATCGTAAATGCAAATCAAACGTACGATTTCGATTTTTGAGATTTCGGTCACGGTACTGTGTTCTGTAGATTTATGTAGTTAGAACTAATGATATAAGAAGAAGATTCTCTTTTTTGGAATTCAAAGCTGTTGGAAAAAGCGTGTCGATTTCTTATTTTGCTTTAGAATCATTAGTTGGAAAATTAAAATCAACGAAATGGATAGGTTTTTTTAATTTTCGTTTTGCACAAAAGACACGAAAAATGAACAGCTATTTTTGATTTTGATTTTTATTTAATTCAATAATTGAAAATCATGGTTTACATTTTTGATTTTTGATTTTTGATTCTTTATGAAAATGAAATGGACGAAAGGTACACGCACCTTGTATGGTCACCCTACACCAAAAGGAACATAGAGAAAGTTGAAAAAGTACAAAGAAGAGCAACCAAGTTCATCTTGATGTCTTTGGAAAATAGGAGATTTCTAGCTGATACTACTTTTTTTTATAAAGCTCTCAATGGCTTAAGTAACATCAAGATCGATACATACGTTGATTTTTATTCCAATGCTGATCGTTACTCATTTAGGAATTACGACGAGTTATCTCTTAGAAGAAATATGCTAGAACGAATCCACTTAAACACTTAAACATAGTTTTTTTTTATAGGATAGTTGACGCTTGGAATCTATTGCCCTACGATACGCGTAGGGCAATAAGTGTCGATTTTCAAGCGGGGAGTCAAGAAGTGCTTACTGGATCATGCATTCAATTAGTTATTATTGTTAATTTATTGATTTTATGTTGATTTTGTAACTTGTTTCAGTAGATATTCATTGGTGATCTGTTTCTTATGGGGTCCTGGACTCCTTTTACAGATTATCCAAATGGCTATTTATACTGGTTATTATTAAATTGTAATAAATAAATATTCAGGGATTGCGTGACGAACGTTACCTGCCGGTAAACGCGTTATAATTTTCTCTCGGTAATGTTTGCAACAGAAGAGAACCAAAAATCCTTTATGCTGTATTAATAAACCCCTTATTATAGCACAAATTATTCGCTCGTTGGCACTCTATCGATAGGTATACCTAGTATGTAGAAAAGTTGTCCCGCTTGCCAGGGTTACCCTACCTGCCGAGGTGAGACAACTCGCCCACCCGAGTTGTCTCGCCCCCCGAGACGAGTTGGCGATCCTAATGTAAACGGCTGGTTGAATTTTAAAAAGAAACAAGCTAAATGTTACCTCGGCCAGGGTAGCTCGGGGGGAGGGTTGTCTCGGGTACCCGAGACAATATAACTGGGCCCTTAGGGGAAGGGTTGCCCATATAACTGGGCCCTTTGTGACCTTTCGAGGACGGACATGCCACGGTATCGAAAACGTTGGCAAACAAAAGGAAGCACAAGAGCTTTGCACGTGCGTTATTTAGCTTGGTACAGTTTTTAGTCGTCCTCTGCAGAACAACGACATAAAATGCGTAGTCTGGATAATCTGAATCACGCCAGCAAGTTGTTATATTTTAGCTTGAATCTTAACTCATAACTCCTGGTTGGGGGGGGGGGAGAGGGTGGACTCTCATATGAAAACAAATAGAGATAAAAACATATACAACAAAGTTAAAAGCTAATATTACAACAAGGCAAGAAAAATTTGGAAGGTTCACAGCGGGAGTTTTTGCAGTATCTTTTAGGGTATTGAGCTGAAACAAAAATATGACAGGAGGTATTTGATAGTAAACTTAACAAATAGAAGGTATTCGAAGCGATTGTCTTTCACGCTATTAGAATGTAATTGCATACATGTGTCTGGTGCTAGCTAGTTATTTGTATGCATCTTAAATTGTTGCAGTGAATCAGTATCGTCTTCTTTAGCCCGGGGGAGCTACTCCCAGAAAAATTGGGTTGGGGTGCGAGGCCCGCTTCCCAAAATCCTTACCCTATTTATGACCAAAATCTGCGTCTTTTCCTACCCTATTTATGACTTGACCAAAATTTGATGTCCTATTTATGACCGTTGTGGCTGGCACAGTTGTCCTAAACATAATTTTATGAAGGGCTTTGGTTGATGATCTTATCCGTCGATAATGATGAAAAAGTAGCTTCTTCTTCTGAACTTATGTGAGTACATAGTTATAACTATAAATGTAGTTGTAACATTGTTTTCAACACAAACTTCTAAAACAGACCTTCAGTTCAGTTAGTGAATAAAGGGGGCAAGTTTCTAAAGAAACTGTGGTGCTGCGTCGGTGAGAGTATTACAAGATAATTTGGTTTTATCAACTGGGTTGATAATTTGAATTGTCCACCGTAAAGAGATTCGGAAGCTGACGTTTCGAGCGTTAGCCCTTCGTCGGACGGCGGGTCTAAAATACTGGTCACTGGTCACTGGTCGCTGGTCGCTGGTCGCTGGTCGCTGGTCGCTGGTCGCTGGTCGCTGGTCGCTGGTCGCTGGTCGCTGGTCGCTGGTCGCTGGTCGCTGGTCGCTGGTCACTGGTCACTGGTCACTGGTCACTGGTCACTGGTCACTGGTCACTGGTCACTGGTCACTGGTCACTGGTCGCTGGTCGCTGGTCGCTGGTCGCTGGTCGCTGGTCGCTGGTCGCTGGTCACTGGTCACTGGTCACTGGTCACTGGTCACTGGTCACTGGTCACTGGTCACTGGTCACTGGTCACTGGTCACTGGTCACTGGTCACTGGTCGCTGGTCACTGGTCACTGATCACTGGTCACTGATAGATTAGTTACTGTGATGTTCGTGCGATCTGCTGAAATATGACCACCCACTGCTATATTAAATTTTCTTGTTGAATAAATAACTAGAAAGAGGGACGATAGAAGGAATTATGGATGAAAAAATTTACTTCACTTCGCATGAAATATAGCAATATTTACAGCAAAAAATAAATAGGAGCCAAAAGAAACAACGATTGTGTGCACAAATAATTTGTTTTGTAAGTTTTGGGAGCACGTGTGCGTGTGCATAACATCTGTATCAACTGTAGCTACTGGTCGAGATTACGATGGCAAAAATGACACGTCCAAGGTCGAAGTTGGTCACTGGACACTGGTTACTGGAATTTTGATTAGGTAGGTTAGGTTAGGTAGGGGGACCAAAACGCATTTCTGCCTATCAATTTTCCAAAAATTTAATACCAACAAGAGAGCTTAAATCAACAAACATTTTCTTTCATAATAAAAGACTTTGACAAAGCAACCGTCAACGATAACTAAGGCCCAGTTCAGGTGGCGGAATACTTTTCCCACGATCGTGCATCGCATTGGTCATTTATCCCCTCTCTCTCTTTCTCTCCGCCACTCGAGCTACATTTTGTGGCTATATATTGGCTGGCCTTGTCTAAGGGCATTTGCCGTAAAAAAGAAGTCAGATGACAGACAATTTCAATTAACGCGTGGTAGCGGCCTTTTCTAACCCGGCGACCCCGGGCCGGCGACTCCGTATGGGATTCATAGTCTAACGATATACATATTCTTCGGTCTTGGACCTGTCGGCATTGTAATCTCGACCAGTAGCTAACTAGATCGACCCTTAAATGTCAATTTGTTGTCTTACAGGTGATACAGATGTTGTACACACGTACACGTGCTCCCAAAGGAATAGCATAATTGAATGTAAGGAAAAAATTCAATACGTAGACAGGTAAATCTGAAATTAATCCGATACTTATCTGCCTTTAAATGGAAATGTGCTATAAAACTTACCTCGTAGTCCAAACTCATATCAGAGAGGGCGCAGTCAGCGACAGTCCTTTCAATGTGATCTTGACGCGTAGGTGCACAGAAATATTCAACGCGTGCGATTATCTCCGATCTTTGTACGATGTTCTCCGTGCGATCTTCGTGCGATCTGCTGAAATATAAGCTCCCACTGCTATTTGTCATTGGATATTAAATTTTCTTGTTGAATGAATAACTGCAAAGAGTGACGACAGAAATATAGCAAAAATTACAGCAAGATATAAAAAGGAGCCGAAAGAAAAAAGAGAGTGTGTGCACAACTAATCTGTAACTTGGGGCACTGCATCTATGCTTCGTGTTCTGCATCGGTAGTAAGGACCAGTATAAAGGGACATTTCACCAGTGACCAGTGACCAGCTACCAGTGACCAGTGACCAGTGACCAGTGACCAGTGACCAGCGACCAGCCACCAGCGACCAGCGACCAGTGACCAGTGACCAGTGACCAGCTACCAGTGACCAGTGACCAGTGACCAGCTACCAGTGACCAGTGACCAGTATTTTAGACCCGCCGTTCGTCGGAGCGAATCAAGGAATCAGTTCAGTTAGCTCTGTTCAGATAAAAAATACAAATGCCACGGAAAAGAAACCAAAGGGAACGGACAGTTCAAAGCTGACATTATCATTGTAGCTATACCAAGTGTCGTCAGCATACGAAACGTCTAGTTCAGTATTTATATAAAATGCGACGAAGAAGGATGTTCACAACCAGTTCCTCCTTTCGTTTCGTTCCGTTCCGTTTCGTTGACTTTCAATAAATGCGCGGCCACTCAGCATTAGTTACATCACTCACACACTTTTGAGCAGTTGACCATCCATGTGACGTGGTGACTGGCGTCTCGTCTCGTGTGCTGGAAGTCTGCCGGGCCGGGAGTCAGAGAAAGCTCTAAAGGTATGAAGATCTAAATTTATTTTGTTATTGTCAAATATTGTAATGGTCATCTCAGACTGCAACTGCACATTGTACACGTATTCGCTATTTTCTTTACTCGGCGTTTCCATCCGGTAAACTCAACCCATTTTTGTCACATGCCACAAATAAAGGAGCTGATAGCAAACTATTCTGTACAAACTAAAGAAAGTTGGCCCATCACACTGGACGGTCCACTGAGTAGAAAATGAATAACAACGTGTTTGAAATGTTATAGACTACAGCTAAAGTCAGTAATATTATTCTCTTGCATTGTTTTGTTGGTATTCAAATAGGCCTTATCACGGTTTCCGACGCCATTTTGACGGGTAGGCAAAGCGGTCAGAAATTACAGTGTTTGTATGGGAATCCGATGGCAAATAACTTTTTCCAAAATCGAATTTTACACAAATTGTGAATCGCAATGTTAAAATATCAGGTGGAAGATTGTATTCACCAAGTTTGAAAGATGTAGCTTAACTAGAAGACGCTCAGTTAATTTTTATAATTTTCCATACATTTGTCTGTAAATTTGGCTGGGAAGACGCGGCGGCGCCGAAAAAAAAATTACAGACAAATGTATGCTAAATTATAAAAATTAACTGAGCGTCTTCTAGTTAAGTTACATCCTTCAAATTTGGTGAATACAATCTTCCACCTGATATTTTAACATTGCGATTCACAAATTGTGTAAAATTCGATTTTGGAAAAAGTTCTTTGCCATGGGATTCCCATACAAACACTGTAATTTCTGACCGCTTTGCCTACCCGTCAAAATGACGTCGGAAACCGTGATAAGGCCTATCTTACTTTAATTTCATTTAGTTGAGGTATTTATGACACAAATATTTAGTTGAAGTAGTGAATTTACCAGTAAACACTTATACATCTGGATAAGCACAGGCACAATGAGAGCTAAGTGTCTTGCCTAAGAACACAACACAGTGATGCTAATCAGCTCTAGGCTTAGTGCTCAATACAGAGTCCTACACACAAACAACCACATCTCTCACTGTTCATTGGGGCACTCAGTCTGAGTGGAATAAGTTATCAGGTGCAGATGCATACCGGTTTCCACCCTTTTTATGGAAATCGGTCAGATATTTCAGGATTACTCAGAAACTCCAAAAAGGGGACTTGAGGAATAAAAAAATCCAGAACATTTCCTAAGGGAACATGGCCCTAGACCCCGCTAGAAGGCACTCGTCGTTTTGGAAATCAGTCACCATTTATCCTGGATCTGCGCCTGGTTATAATTATAATTGTGCCTTATCAGCTTATGTAACAAAAAAATCACTTTTTGCTGCATAGGGAGCGAAGCGAACAAGCAGCAACATAGTAAGGATTTAAGAAGAATATATAGAAGGGGATACAAATTCTCAAATTCATCACTTTTTTCCAGAATGCATTACATTTAACCAGAGTGCGCTGCGTCACTTTTTATCAGAGCGCACTGCACCACAAACAACATGAGGATGTCATACGGTTGAGTCGTTGTGTAGATTCCAGTGAGAATTTATGTTTTGCTCTGATTTACCTGTAAAATGATGTGAAGATTGTGCTTGACTTCACAACTCTTGCTTTTATTCTCAATGCAGTATGTGAAAGTTTGAAAATCTTGACGATAAATTGTGACATCTTAATTTTAACTTACCGTTAGTGCGTCATTTTTTCGCAGTCTTGCCTCCTTAGTCGAATTCTTAAATGAAGAGAAATCGTTGTTACTAAAGCTTGTACAGTCGAGCCTCGATTATCCGGACTCATCGGGACCTCGGTAAATAGTTCGGATAATCGAGAGTCCGGATAATCAAAATCTTTAAACTTTTGTAGCTAGCCAATTGATAAAAGAATAGGAAATGCTTCGGACCTGAAATCGGTGTCCCATAATTATCTGCTTATCTTGAATCGATAGAATGGCTCGCTTTTGCTTCGTAGACATGTTTTTTATTTGAGTTTATGATCAATCGCTCGTGTGTTTACATAACCCATGAGGAAAGAACTAATCAAGCATGAAATTCCCTTAGCAACAAAACAATAAGCCAATCAGACATCAGCTGAGCACATCAGAATATTTCTTTGTCTTGTGGCACTTGCAAATTTTGAAAAGCGCACAGAATAATACGCTGTTTCAACAGTCTTTTCGCGACTGAGTTTTCAAGATCACAACTAATTAATATTCATGAAAAAATTGGGACCAGAGGAAAAAGTCCAGATAATCAAATAGTCCGGATAATTGAGGTCTGGTTCGACTGCAGAATAATTAAAATACGAAAACAGCAGAACACGCTAATTTCATATATGCTGCGATCTATTCCTTTTCATCCAAACATGAATGTTGCGTTACATAAACCGAAACTGACTGAGATTCAATTCACGCCCACAAAGGCCATGTGATTTTGGTATGTAAGACACTTTTTTTAAGTGCCGCACTGAGTGTATTAGGTTTTTTAAGAAAGTATTTATGAAGGTGTTTTAAAGTTGGTGAGTTTCTTGACTCTGTGTTACAAGGCTGGACAAAATGTAATTTTTCTGCAATTGTATTTTCGTTCATTTGACTGGCTTTTTGTTAGCTAAGGATTCGCAACTAATATTGTATCATTTCGCAATTTTCTAGCTTTAGATAACCATATTACTACATTCTACCACATTAATGTTTTAACAAATACTGAAAATCCAGCCTTTGCCATGGTTTTGCTCCTTTGACCCATCGGCCTAATGACAGTGTTAGCATTTTCATACATCGTGATGGACACGTCCTTGGCACAGTCTGTCAACATTTTTAAGACATTTAATGTGTACCAGTACAGAATTTATAAGTTAGATTTCTACTCCTTCAATTTCCACATGCTTTGATTGCAATCCGATTAAGGGGAGGTAGATGTGTATCATTTTATCTCTAAACATAGTTCAGATCACTATGTGCTTTTTTGTAATGATCCCTTTCACACCTACCGGTAGCCATTGATGCATCATCAGACATGAAGTTGATGCATACAAGGACATATTTTAAGTTAACAAAGTGCGATTTGGCACTACTTTGAGAACTAAAGGTTAATGTAAGTCTTGGAACGCACAGGTAGATGAATCACTGTGTAAGATATGTCACTATGAACAGAATGTTCTGCAGCATTACTATCTTTTAGATACCCTAGTCTAGGCATTTTTTAATGATTGTTGGAAAAGTATTGTAATTGTTTGAACTGCTTCATAACTTAACCTTATAATTTTATTATAAGCAGGGCAGGAAAAAAGATTGAAATCCACTTGGTCAGTGGGCCATTAAATTTCAGTTTTCACTTACCACCACTTAAATATTACTTGCCAAGATCAGATGGGCCAGTATGGAAATCAGATGACAAACACGAACATAGTATGCTTGGATTCCTAACTAATCCATGCTTTCAATGTAATGGTTAACTATTCTTGCAGTCTTAAGTTGACTGGAAATTTTGACATTTATCAAGCTGACATTTTCATTCAGACTCACAACACTACCGAGGCTAATTTCACTTGCCCACCGGGCCACTGACCTTCTATTTTCACTTTCCCAAGAGCAAAATTTACTTACCCTCGGCAATCAAACCTGGGTGTTTTTCTGCCCTGATAAGCCCCTTGGGGCTTGTTATTTTAGGGAGTTTTTTGTAGGGGGTCATTTTTCTTTCTTTTTGGAGAAAGTGGGGTGGGTTGAAGGGCAGTTTTGTTCTCTTTGGGCCACACACTCCAAAGGCTATAGATGTATCTTATTCATTCAAATTTGCAGGTGACTTTATTGTCAGTGATACAATGAAAACAGAAGTGATAGCCTCCTTTGATCCAATATGTGTTCATTTTAAATCTTACCTTAAACTCTTGTTGCTTTCAACACAGGTGGGAAAAACCTACAGGGAACCATTTGTTAGACGCACAAGAACTACCAAATAGACTATGCATACAATCTATGGAATGAGGGCTCTGTCCATGTTTACAAGCCAGCATCCCCTGCAACATGCTCGTTATCTGACTCAAGTGTTCCCTTCACGAGCATTTAAAGGGTTTAGAAACTTGTCCCAGACTTTGTGGTCCTCACACAAGATTCAAAGACAAAGTGAACCAAGCAAAATTGGTAGCTACTTTTTAAGACCATCAGTTGTCCACTTTTCTTCTCAACCATACCTGTGTAAAGATAGTGTTAAAATTAACAAGGTAATATTGTCACTTAAAACAGTCCAAGAACAACTTGAGTTGTTTGAGAGAATCAAGGATTCAGCAAACATTGTGAACAGAGTGACCATGCTTCATAACATTGCCAAGATCGCCGGAGGAGATAGAAATCAGAGGCGGGTTTTGGAACAAGAAAGAGGCAAGTCAAGACAAGCATTAAACAGCACATACCTGGAATTGCTGGACAGCATCTCCAACAGCATTGCCAAATGTCGGCCCAGGCACCTTTCCAATGTGATGTGGGCTTTAGGAAAACTGGGAGAGAAAGATCATGAGCTAGTTAAAGTTTGTGAGAGAGCTATTCTGTCTCATGATATCACAGCCTTTGGCAATGCGCAAATTTTCGAGATTGTGATTGGGTGTGTAAAACTGGACTTGACAGCTACAGAAATACCTTCCGCGATACAAGAATCCTTTCGTAACGGTCAGTTGAAAATTTCTAGCTTCGACAATCGCTCACTTTCTGCATGTTTAATGTTGTTTGCTAAGTCTGGTGGCTTTGGTGTTGAACTGTTTGATATATTCTTGGAAGACATTCTATCAAGAGACTTCTTGTTGATGGACAGTCGTGATATTGCTTTCTGTGTGTGGTCCTTTGCAAATAACAAGTTGAAGGATGACAGGTTGTTTGACAGAGTGGAAGAAGAGATTTTAAGGCGAGGAACTTCTAATATGGAAAGAAGCGAAATTGTCCAGATACTTTGGGCATTCAGCAAGGCTAGAAAAGGAGGGAAGCAGCTTTTCGATATCATGGACAATGAACTTGCCTTAAGAGGTGTGCAGGGATTTGACAATTCTCAACTATTACAAATTGTTTGGTCCTTTTCTATCAGAGATGTGACAAATGCCAAAGTATTTGATCTTGTTAAGGACGAGGTTTTTAACCGCGGTGTTGGCATATTTCAGGTGCATCAACTCGTTCTTATCCTTTACTCGTTCGTTTTTGCTCAAAGACAGGACAACAAGTTAGTTGAGGAGATTGAACGTGAGTTGCTGTCAAGAGATGTGGAGCACTTTGACAATGGTCATTTATGTCAAGTGGCTTGGTCTCTTGGAAGAGCAAGAAAGTGGGACAGTAAATTGTTTGATGTGATTGAAGAAAGCCTACTTCAGCGTAATTTGTACCAGTTTTCAAAGTCACAATGGTCTATGCTTCTGCAAGGATACAGGGAGGCAAAAAGGGGGAGTAGCAAGTTGTACCAAGGTCTGCAGCATTTTTCTTGAAGAGCCGATTTCCGGATTTGACAGCAAGGGACATCCTTTTTCTTGCTTGGTGTTTTTCTGAAGCTGAGGAAAATACCGGATCACTGATCAAGACTGAACAACTGTTTGATACATTAACCAAAGGGAAAGGCTTTTTCAGAGAGAAGCAGCTTAATCACATAAAGAAACGTTTTCAGAAAGTTGAAAAGGGAATCAATAGACTATTCGAATTGTAAGTGTCGTGGACAGTCGTCAATGTAAATTCCAGTGTATTTTAAATTTTCTTTTTAGTGAGGTGCTGACCATAACCATTGGAACCAACATGACTTACGTGCAGTGAAATGAAAGATACACTGGTGATCACAGTTGTATTCTTTATAATAATATTTTGACTGAAAACGTTGCCATATTTCTAAGCTGTTCTATTGGTATTAATTGATTCTATTTATCAATGCTTTGATGTCAAAGTGACATGATTAACATGAAGTCTCAGTTCAGTTTGGACTTTTCAGTGTGGGTTTCTTTATAAGTGTGTGTGTGTGTGTGTGTGTGTGTGTGTGTGTGTGTGTGCGTATGCCAAAAATCGAACTTGACCGAAACAGCTTCGAATGACAGCCTGTAGCCTGTCGTTTGAGACAAAAATCCAACTTGACTGAAATGGCTCCAAACGAAAGCCCGCAGCCTTTCGTTTGCACCAAAATCTAACTGACTGAAACGGTTCTGAACGACGTCCCACAGCCTGTGGTTTGGGCCAAATGTCCAAGCTAACCGAAACGGCTCAGAACAAAACCCAGTGGCCTGACGTTTGGGCCAAAAATCCAAGTTGACCGAAACGGCTGGCTCCAAACGAGAGCCTGCGGCCTGCTGTTTGGTCAAAAAATCCAACTTGCCTGAAACAGTTCTAAGCAACAGCATGCGACCTGTTGTTTGGTCCAAAATTCTACTTGATGGTAACGGCTCTGAACGCAGTACGCTGCCTGTGGTTTGGGGCAAAAATCCAACTTGACCGAAATGGCTTCGAACGACAGACCGTGGCCTGTTGTTTTGAACAAAAATCCAACTTGACAGGAACGGCTCCGACTGACAGCCCACGGCCTGTGGTTTGGGCCAAGAATCCAGCTTGACCGAAACAGCTTCGAACGACAGTCCGCGACCTGTCCTTTTTGCCAAAAATCCAACATGACAGAAACTGCTTTGCTTGACAGCCCGCGCCCTGTGGTTTGGGGCAAAAGACCAACATGACAGAAACTGACTTGCTTGACAGCCCGCGCCCTGTAGTTTGGAGCAAAAATCCAACATGACAGAAACGGCTTTGCTTGACAGCTTGCGCCCTGTGGTTTGGGGCAAAAATCCAACATGACAGAAACTGCTTTGCTTGACAGCCCGCGCCCTGTGGTTTGGGGCGAAAGTCCAACTTGACAGAAACTGACTTGCTTGACAGCCCGCGCCCTGTGGTTTGGGGCAAAAATCCAACATGACAGAAACGGCTTTGCTTGACAGCCCGCGCCCTGTGGTTTGGGGCAAAAATCCAACATGACAGAAACTGCTTTGCTTGACAGCCCGCGCCCTGTGGTTTGGGGCGAAAGTCCAACTTGACAGAAACTGACTTGCTTGACAGCCCGCGCCCTGTGGTTTGGGGCAAAAATCCAACATGACAGAAACGGCTTTGCTTGACAGCCCGCGCCCTGTGGTTTGGGGCAAAAATCCAACATGACAGAAACGGCTTTGCTTGACAGCCCGCGCCATGTGGTTTGGGGCAAACATCCAACACGACAGAAACGGTTTTGCTTGACAGCCCGCGTCCTGTGGTTTGGGGCAAAAGTCCAACTTGATCGAAACGGCTTTGCTGGACAGCTCGCACCCTGTAGTTTGTGGCAAAAATTCAACATGACAGAAACGGTTTTGCTTGACAACTCGCGCCCTGTGGTTTGGGGCAAAAATCCAACTTGATCGAAACGGCTTTGCTGGACAGCTCGCACCCTGTAGTTCGTGGCAAAAATTCAACACGACAGAAACGGCTTTGCTTGACAGCCCGTGCCCTGTGGTTTTGGGCAAAAATCCAACATGACAGAAACGGCTTTGCTTGACAGCTCGCACCCTGTGGTTTGGGGCAAAAATCCAACATGACAGAAACGGCTTTGCTTGACAGCCCGTACCCTGTGGTTTGGGGCAAAAATCCAACATGACAGAAACGGCTTTGGTTGACAGCCCGCGCCCTGTGGTTTGGGGCAAAAACCCAACATGACATTTAATACCAGAGTGAATATGTACAATGCACTGGTAATGCCATGTTTTAATTACTGTGGGGCTGTATGGGGTAATATCAATAAGGGACAGCCTAGCAGACGAACTTAAAAGCTGCAGAATAGGGCTGCTAGAATTCTCACCTTTTCTAACTATGACGTTCGCTCAAGTGTTTTGTTGGATGAGCTTGGCTGGGAAAGGCTAGAATATATAAGACTTAAACAGTTGGCTGTGACTATGTATAAAATCCATAATAATCTTTCCCCATCGTATCTGAGACGGATCTTTACCAACACCTCAAGTGTACATTCATACAATCTTAGAAATTTTACTGAGTCTGCAAAAAGGAGCCTACACCGTGAGGATCTGTGAGATTAATTTCATGGGAAGGATTTTTCTAATACACCATGACCCATTGTAACTCTTATGTAAGTTTTTGTATTTTTAACATTATAGTCAATAGTTCCTTAGAGTATTTTAGTCTAGTTTTAAACACGATTCCTAGGAAGACCGTGTAAAATAATACGATTTTGTGTATAAATAAAGATTGATGATGATAATGATGATGACAGAAACGGCTTTGCTTGACAGCTCACGCCCTGTGGTTTGGGCCAAAAATCCAACTTGACCAAAACGGCTTCGAACGATAGCCTGCGGCCTGTGCTGTGTGCCACAAATCCAGCTTGATCGAAACGGCTCCGACACAAAAGTCAATCCCCCATATAGTCCTTATTCTTAAGGTAATTCCTCTCACGTTATTAAAGGACACGAGAGCAGGAGCCCATCACTAGGAGCTTGCAACTCCAATACTAAGCCTATGTCACGGCATTTTTACAGACCGGTCTATTTTTAGACTTCTTTTCCCGCAAAATAGGTCAGTTCCGTTCTACACGAGCGCGCATCGGTAAGGGAAACAATGGCGGCTTTTCCTT